>BROE01000012.1:17779096-17789119 GCA_036571765.1 Plecoglossus altivelis | reverse complement strand
CATCCATCCCTCCCTCATCCATCCCTCCCTCATCCATCTCTCTCCTCATCCATCTCTCTCCTCATCCATCCATCCCTCATCCATCCCTCCCTCATCCATCCCTCCCTCATCCATCCCTCCTCTCATCCATCTCACTCCTCATCCATCTCTCTCCTCATCCATCCCTCCTCTCATCCATCTCACTCCTCATCCATCTCTCTTCTCATCTTTTCCTCCCCTCATCCGTCTCTCTTCTCATCTTTTCCTCCCTTCATCCATATTTGTTCTCATCCCTCCTCATCTTTCTCTCTCTTCTCATCCCTCTTCCCTCCACTGTTTATATTAAGGATGAGCTTAGATGCTTAAGAAGGGACCTCGATACTCATTCGAACCCATGCACAGATCTACAGCTGTATTGGTGTGTGTGTGTGTGTGTCGGTGTGTATGTGTGCGGTAGTGCGTGTGTTGGCGTGTGTGCATGCAGTGGTGTGCGCGTGGTGGTGTGTGTGTGTTGGTGTGTGTGTACCTGTGTGGTGGTGTGTGTGTGCGGTGGTATATGTGTGTGCAGGGGTGTGTGTTTGTGTGTGTGCAGTGGTGTGTGTGTGTTCATGTGCTGTGGTGTGTGATTGTGTGTGTGTGTGTGTGTGTGTGTGCGGTGGTGCAGGAAAACACTCTGGTAGGAAATTATTGTGCGAAAAGGTCATGAGAAAGGATGCGCTTTTCTATCTGATACTGGAGGGGGCGGGGCAACATGTGGGGTAGTATGAGGAGGCAGGGCAACAATTGGGGGAGTATGAGGGGGCAGGGCAACAAGTGGGGGAGTATGAGGGGGCAGGGCAACAAGTGGGGGAGTATGAGGGGGCGGGGCAACAAGTGGGGGAGTATGAGAGGGCAGGGCAACAAGTGGGGGAGTATGAGGGGGCGAGGAAACATGTCTGAAGACATGGGAAAGAGACAAGCGAGGAGAGAGAAGAGAAAGGAGAGAAGAGAGAGAAGAGAGAGGAGAAAGGAGAAAATGGAATGAGGAGAGACAGGAGAGAGGAGAAGGAGGAGACAGGAGAGAGGAGAAGGAGGAGACAGGAGAGAGGAGAAGGAGGAGACAGGAGAGAGGAGAAGGAGGAGACAGGAGAGACAGGAGAGAGGAGAAGGAGGAGACAGGAGAGACAGGAGAGAGGAGAAGGAGGAGACAGGAGAGACAGGAGAGAGGAGAAGGAGGAGACAGAAGAGAAGGGAGAGGAGAAGGGGAACAGGAGAGAACAGAGGAGGAGAAGGAGGAGACAGAAGAGAGAGCAGCAAGAAGGATCTAGAACAGAGTAATTGGTAAGGATCTTGATGAGGATCCAGAGGAGACGATCTCAGGTAGTTTTATGTGGAAGGTCATGTGATCCATGCTGTTCCCTATCTCAGTAGGAACAGCTGTAATTAACATGGGAGCAAAGACCCTGAGGTAAGACACCCTCTGGTTCCTGCTTGGTCATGTGACCATCTCCATGGCAACACAGCATGGTGTCATCATGGGAACACTTTACAATGCCCGACCTCCTATGACCTGGTTGTGATGTCATCATGATGTCATCCCCCAGTGTGTGTGTGTGTGTGTGTGTTGTGTGTGTGGTAGACAGTTTAACCTTTGTGTGTGTGTGTGTGTGGTAGACAGTTTAATCTGTGTGTGTGTGTGTGTGGTAGACAGGACAAGGTGTGTGTGTGTGTGTGGTAGACAGGTTAATATGTGTGTGTATGCGTGTGTGTGGTGTGTGTGTGCTTGACAGGTTAATCTGTGTGTGTGTGTGTGTGTGTGGTAGATAGGACAAGGTGGTGTGTGTGTGGGGGGGGTAGACAGGTTAATATGAGTGTGTGTGTGTGTGGTGTGTGTGGTAGACAGTTTAAGCTGTGTGTGTGTGTGTGTGGTAGACAGGTTAATATGTGTGTGTGTGTGTGTGTCGGTGTGTGGTAGACAGTTTAAGCTTTGTGTGTGTGTGTGCGTGCGTGCGTGCGTGTGTGTGTGTGTGTGCGTGCGTGCGTGTGGTAGACAGTTTAAGCTTTGCGTGCGTGCGTGCGTGTTTGTGTATGTGCGTGTTTATTTGTGTGTGTGTGTGTGTGTGTGTGTGCGTGCGTGCGTGCGTGCGGTAGACAGGTCAGGTTGTACATGTGTCTAGTAGACAAGTGGTAATAGAGGTCATTTGCAGAGAAATGGTTGGATAAACAAACAAGCATTTATAATCAGAGAAAGCATAAGCTCCGCCCCCAGCTGCGTTCTCTATTCAGTGTATAAAGTCTGGAGAGGATAAATCTAATGTAGTCTAATGAAATGTACCAGCCAATGGCAACTGTGTCTGTTAAGCTCTGTTTGTGTGGTGTTGTGTGTGCATGTGGTATGAGTGGGTGGTATGGTGTGTGTGGTGTTGGGTGTGGTGTGTGTTCTGCGGTGTGGGGGGGGGTGTCTGTGTGTATGGTGTGTGTGTATGCAGTGTGGTACGGTGTGTGTGCAGTGTGGTATGGTGTGTGTGCAGTGTGGTATAGTGTGTGTGTGTGTGCAGTGTGGTATGGTGTGTGTGTGTGTGTGTGTGTGCAGTGTGGTATGGTGTGTGTGTGTGTGTGTGTGTGTGTGTGCAGTGTGGTATGGTGTGTGTGTGTGTGTGTGTGTGTGTGTGTGTGCAGTGTGGTATGGTGTGTGCTCTCCTTCTCTACTTGGACAAAAAGAGCAGAGAGCACACACACACACAAAAACACACGCACACAAACACACACATAAACACGCACAAACACACACAAACACACACACATAAACACGCACACACACAAAACACACACACACATACACACACACACACACACGTGTCAACGCTGCTGACACAGAGCAGACATCAGAGGCCAGACAGAACTGAGCTGAATCTCAATATGAAACACATTGTGTGTGTTCCTACACACAGGTGTGTGTGTTCCTACACACAGGTGTGTGTGTGTTCCTACACACAGGTGTGTGTGTGTTCCTACATACAGGTGTGTGTGTGTGTTCCTACATACAGGTCTGTGTGTGTTCCTACTTACAGGTGTGTGTGTGTGTGTTCCTACATGCTAGGTGTGTGTGTTCCTACATGCAGGTGTGTGTGTGTCTTCCTACATGCAGGTGTGTGTGTTCCTACATACAGGTTTGTGTGCCTGTGTGTGTGTGTGTGTTTTTTTTTTTTTTTTGTGTGTGTGTGTGAGAGTTTTTGTGTGTAGGTGTGTGTGTCTGTGTGTGTGTTCCTACATGCGGTTTTGTGTGCCTGTGTGTGTGTGTGTGTTCCTACATGCAGTTTTGTGTGTGTGTGTGTGTCTGTGTGTGTGCGCCTGTGTGTGTCTGGTCTGTGTGTGTGCGCCTGTGTGTGTGTGTGTGTGTGTGTGTGTGCCTGTGTGTGTGCCTGTGTTGTGTGCCTGTGTGTGCCTGTGTGTGTGAGAGTTATAAGAGGTGTGTGTGTCATCTAACAGAAGAGAGTGGGTCTGAATGAGGTTCTGTTTAATTACTCTTTGTAGGCGGGGCCACATAGAACACAACCACGTACATGCCCTTGGCATGGTGTGTGTGTGTGTGTGTGTGTGTGTGTGTGGAACTGTGTGAGCGTGTGTGTGTGTGTGTGTGTGAGCATGTATGTGTGTGTCCTTCCCTCTGTTATTGATGGGCTGACCCAGTTTTTCTGCACTGACACCCACTGTTCACATCATGCCAGCAAGCTTGGGAGTCCGCTGTGGGAGTGTGTACACACATGGAGGCATGGGTGTGTTCATGTGTGTGTGTGTAAATATGTACTTCTGTGTTGTGCGCTTGTGTACACGTGTGTATGTGTGAAAA
Organism: Plecoglossus altivelis; assembly: GCA_036571765.1. Taxonomy (NCBI): domain Eukaryota; kingdom Metazoa; phylum Chordata; class Actinopteri; order Osmeriformes; family Plecoglossidae; genus Plecoglossus; species Plecoglossus altivelis. The sequence continues at coordinate 17,785,311 of BROE01000012.1, read as the reverse complement.
GGTGTGTGTGTGTGTGTGAAAAGGTGTGTGTGTGTGTGTGTGTAAAGCAGTGTGTGCAGAGGAGAGGAGATATGTCAGAGAGAGACCAGCCACGAGCACTGATGCACTGTGGGAGAGAGACCAGCCACGAGCACTGATGCACTGTGGGAGAGACAGCGGCACTGATGCACTGTAGGAGAGACCAGCCACTTGCAGTGATGCACTGTAGGAGAGACCAGCAGTGATGCACTGTAGGAGAGACCAGCAGTGATGCACTGTAGGAGAGACCAGCCACCTGCTGTGAGGCAGTGTAGGAGAGAACTGCACTGTAGGAGAAACCAGCCACTTGCAGTGATGCACTGTAGGAGAGACCAGCCACCTGCAGTGAGGCACTGTAGGAGAGACCAGCAGTGATGCACTGTAGGGGAGACCAGCAGTGAGGCACTGTAGGAGAGACCAGCAGTGAGGCAGTGTAGGAGACACCAACCACCTGCAGTGAGGCACTGTAGGAGAGACCAGCAGTGATGCACTGTAGGAGAGACCAGCAGTGATGCACTGTAGGGGAGACCAGCAGTGAGGCACTGTAGGAGACACCAACCACCTGCAGTGAGGCACTGTAGGAGAGACCAGCCACCTGCAGTGAGGCACTGTAGGAGACCAGCAGTGATGCACTGTAGGGGAGACCAGCAGTGAGGCACTGTAGGAGAGACCAGCAGTGAGGCAGTGTAGGAGACACCAACCACCTGCAGTGAGGCACTGTAGGAGAGACCAGCAGTGATGCACTGTAGGAGAGACTTGCAGTGATGCAGTGTAGGAGAGACTTGCAGTGATGCACTGTAGGAGAGATCAGCAGTGATGCACTGTAGGAGAGACCAGCCACCTGCAGTGAGGCAGTGTAGGAGAGACCAGCACTGTATGATACTAGAGATTAATATTTAACATTTATTTACATTCCTATACCCATGTTATTTACATGAATCTGCCTGTGAAGCCTTGTATATCTGTGTCAACCAACTATAAATGCTATAAAAGCATTTCCATGCTTTGTAAAGCTTATTTGATTTTTTTTAAACATGTATTTGATTATTTGGTTTTATATTTATTTGTAATAGTTTCCAGGCAGAATGTCAGTGATGGATCAGCGTAGGGGTAGTCAACATGACTGAGACACAGTATGCTTGATTTACTCCACAGTATGCACTTCAGCTGTTGCCCAATTAGCTGTGCAGCTGTTGGTGACGCGAATCAAGCAGACCCAGCACACTAACCCCCTGCTGTGTTCCTCAGAGCGTGTTCCTGGGCAGCGCCACCTTCTCCCTGGGGGAGCTACTGACCCACCAGCAGCTTACAGTCAACCTGCGGTAAGGAAACTTCCTGTTTCTCACAGTCAACTTCCTGTCCTGCTTCTTGTCTCCTCAGCACAGGTGATCATGACCTGTTGTTTTGTTGACCAACAAAGGTTGGTGCTTAAAATGGGACTGTCAGAGTTCACTGTAAAATCCAGTTGGTGTGTGTGTGTGTGTGTATGTGTGTGTGGTGTGTGCTTGCCTGTGTTGTGTGTGTGTTGTTGGTGTGTGTGTGTGACTGTGGTGATTGGTTGTGTTGTGTGCTTGTGTGTTGTGTGCGTGTCTGTGTGTGTCTGTGTTGTTTCTGTGGGTTCTAGTGCGTGCGTGTGTGTGTGGTGTGATGTACGTGTGTTTGTGTGTTGTGTGTGTCCGTGTGTGTTGTGTGGGTGGTGGTTTGGTGTTTGGTTTTTTGTGTGTGTGGTATGTGCCTGGCGTTATATCTGCAGGTTGTTGTGCCAGGTGTGTTAGTATGGATGTGAAAGCTTCTAACAGCGATGTTCTCCTGTGTTCCGTTCAACTGTGAGGTCTGGTTCCCTCTCTTCTTCTTCCTCCTCTCGTTCTCTCTGCTCTCTCCTCTGCACTCTCTTCTTCTCTCTTCTCTCTCTCACTCTCTCTCTTCGTCTCTGCGTGTCGTCTCTTCTCTTCTTCTCTCCTCTCTCTCTCTCTCTCTTCTGCTCACTCTCTCTCTCTCTCGTCTCTTTCTCATCTCTCACTCTCTCTCTCTCTCTCTCTCTCTCTTCTCTCTCTTCTCTCTCTCCTCTCTCTCTCTCTCACTCTCTCTCTTCTCATCTCTCTCTGCTCTCTCACTCTCTCCTCTTCTCTCTCTCTCTCTCGTTCTCTGCCCTTCTCTCGCTTCTTCTCTCTGCTCACTCTCTTCTCTCTCTCTCTGCTCTCTCGTTCTCCTCCTTCGTCTCTTTCTCTTTTCTCTCTCACTCTCTTCTCTGCGTCTTTCTCCTCGTCTCTCACTCTCTCTCTCTCTTCTCTTCTCTCTTCTCTCCGCTTCTCTCTCCTCGTCTTTCTCTCTCACTGCTCTCTCGTCTCTCTCTTCTCTCTTCTCTTGGTCTCCTCTCTCTTTTCGTGCTCTTGTTTCTCTCTCTCAGTATGTCTGTTTCTCTCTCTCTCATCTCGTCTCTCTCTCTTCTCTTTCTCTCTCTTTTCTCTCTCTTTCTCTCTCTCTCTCTCTCTCTGCTTCTTCTCTTCTCTTGTCTCTCCTCTCTGTCCATCTCTCTCATTCTTTCTCTCCTCTCTCTCTCTCTCTCACTCTCTCTCTCTCTCTTCTCGTCTCTCTCTCTCTCTCTCTTCTTTTGTCTCTCCCTGCACCCCCTCCCCTCCCCCCCCCTCTTCTTCTCTCCTCCTCTTCTCGTCTCTCCTTTCTTCTTGCTTCTGTTTTCTGTCTCCTTTCCTCTCTCTCTCCTGTTTCGTGTCCTCTTCGGTCTTGCTTTCTCTCTCTTTCTCTCTCTCTTTCTCTCTCTCTCTTCTGCTTCTCTCTTCGCCCTCTGCTCTCTCCTCTGTTCTTCTCTCTTCTCTTGTTGCTCTCTTCCCTTCTTCGCGTTCGTGCTCTCTCTTCCTTGCTCCCTCTCTCTCTCTCTCTCTCTCTCTCTTTCTCGTTTCTCTTCTGCTGATCTGTCTCTCTCGTTGCTCCTTCGTGTGTTTCTCGTCCTCTCTCCTTCTCTCTTGCTGTCTCTCGCTAGTCTGTGTCTGTGCCCCTACTTCTCCCTCTTCTCTCTTCTTGTCTCTCCTTGTTCTCTCTCTCGTCTGGTTCTCTTCTCTGTCTTCTCTGGTTCCTGTTCTCGTTCGCTGCTCTTTCTCTCTACCTCTTTCTCTCATCCTAGCTCTCCTCTCTCCTGTCGCTGCTCTCTGTGTCTCGATCCTGTTCTTTTCTCTCTCGTTCTGTCTCGTCTCCCTCTTCTCGTCTCTCTCTCTCGTTCGTGCTCTCTGCCCCTCTACCTCTACTCTCTTTCTCTCTGCTTCTGCTTCGTCTCCTCTAGTCGTTTCTCCCTCTCTCCTTTCTTCTGTCTGTGTTCCTCTCTTCTCTCTGCTCCCTCTCTCGCTGTCTCCCTCTCTCTCTCTCTCCCTCCCTACTCTCAGACACTGATGCAGGCACAGCTGTGTGTGTTCTGCCCTCTCCCCTCCTCTCCCCTCCTCTCCCCACCTCTCCTCTCCCCATACTCTCCCCTCCTCTCCTCTCCCCATCTCTCCTCTCCTCTCCCCATCTCTCCCCTCCTCTCCTCTCTCCCCTATCTCTCCTTTTCCCCTCCCCTCCTTCCCTCCCCTCTCGCCCTCCTCTCCCTGCATGCTCCGCGATACCTCTCCTCTCCACTCCCCACCTCTCCCGTCCCCTCCTCTCCCCTCCTCTCCTCTGTCTTCATCGCTCCCCTCACCTGTGTGTTGTCTGACGTGCTTGTCTCATGTGTGTCATGGTTAGCGTGCAGCCAGCCGTTTGCTATTGCTACTGTTTTGAAATATAGGCCGAGGCTTTCTACTTGGCGGCCTTGAGCTTTGGCGTGAAAGGGCTTCAGTAGTGTTTAGACCAGTTGTCTGCAGTCTTAGTCCCCTCGCGCCCCTCTCTCTCTCTTTCTCTCTCTTTCTCCTCTCTCTCCCTACTCTCCTCTCTTCTCTCCTCTCTTCTGTGTGCTCTCTCTCTCTCTCTCTCTCTGTTACTCACTCTTCTCTCTTCACACTCTCTCTCTCACTCACTCACTCACTCACTGTCACTCACTCTCTCTCACTTTACAACTCTCTGTCTTCTTACTGCATCTTCGTCTCTCTTACACCCACACAAACCACGACTCTCACTCTCTCTCTCCGCTCACCTCTCTCTCTCTGTGCTCTCTCCTGCGTGCTTCTCCCTCTCTTCTCCTCACTCTCTTCTTTTACTCATTCTCCTCTTACACTCATACCTACACTCAGTCTTCACTCACTCACTCTCTCTCGTGCTCTCTCTCTCTTCTACACTCTCTTCTCTCGCCCTGTCTCTCTCACTCTCTCAGCACTCTCGCTCTCCTATTGGCACTCTTCTCTCTCTCTCCTCTCTTCTACTCTCTCACACTCTCTTCATCTCTTCACTTTCCTCTCTCCTTCTTCTAGTGAGACTTTCTTTAATTCTGTAGTCCTGGTATCTTAGTGACCGCGGACACGCCATTTCTGCTCAAGTGAGTTGTTTGTGACATATCTGCGAGTGTCGTGTGTTATAGCGTGTTCAGGACTAGTGCTATGTTGCTTGACCAGCAATCAGGTATTGCCGTCACACACACACAAAGCACAAGTTCCAACACACACACAAGTTGCAACACACACTCAGTTCCATACGACCACACACACACCCCCCCACACACACACAGTTCCAACACACACACACACAACAGTTCCAACACACATACAGTTCCAACACACACACACACAGTTCCAACACACACACAGTTCCAACACACACACACACACACAGTTCCAACACACACACACACACACACCAGTTTCCAAACACACAACACAAGTTCCAACACACACACACACAGTTCCAACACACACACACAGTTCCAACACAGATAAACAGAATAAACCTAATCCGATAACATGACACATTGACTCTGTTTCTCTGCTGGTCTGACCAGAATGGTTACTGTTGACCTGACCCTCGACCCCCTAGCTTTATCTGATCATGAGGGACGGCTCCTGTTTATGTGTAAAGATCTCTTCTACTCCACCAGTCTGTGTATGAAGGGGTGGGGGTGTATGTAATACAAATGCATGATGTGTTATTTTTAAAACAATTTCCTGTACACAACTGCGCGTTGGTGTGTGTGTGTGTGCATGTGTGGATGTGTGTGTGTGTGTCTGTGTAGTTACATGCAGATGAAAGGCTGCCTGTAAGATGGACTAAGTTCAAGTTGTGCTTTATTGTCATTCCACTACATGCAGGGGCATACAGTGGAACGAAATGTCGTGCCTCACAGAGCCACGGTGCTACATAAGTACAGGCATAAAACAAGTTGTAGTTACAAGCAGATGAAAGGCTTCCTGTAAAGTGGACTGTTGTAGCTACAAGCAGATGAAATGCTGACTGTAAACTGGACTAAGTTGTAGCTACAAGCAGATGAAAAGCTGACTGTAAACTGGACTAAGTTGTAGCTACAAGCAGATGAAAAGCTGACTAAACTGGACTAAGTTGTAGCTACAAGCAGATGAAAAGCTGACTAAACTGGACTAAGTTGTAGCTACAAGCAGATGAAATGCTTCCTGTAAACTGGACTAAGTTGTAGCTACAAGCAGATGAAATGCTTCCTGTAAACTGGACTAAGTTGTAGCTACAAGCAAATGAAAGGCTGCCTGTAACATGGACTACAGCATCTGCTGGGAGAAACCGTTCTGCTGTAGCAGCTGCTCACCTGACTGACTGGGATTAAGATCCGTTTCTCAAACCTGTTTACGTACTCTAATGCGTCAAACATCATTCACAATCTTTAGACCAACATGGATCATGATAGCAGCTTGGAATCCTATCAAGGGTGATTGAGTTTCCTACAAAGAGTGCAGACTTTGCAGACAAGGCTTGCTTGCTGAGATAAACTGATGTTACACACATTGAAGCACTCACACACAGAGACAATATTGATGGCAGGTCTACAATTAGAACTATTGTGAATCAACTTGAGTCATTGGCTGAAGTTCTGTTTTTACATTCAGTCGACTTTTGTAGAGTTAGTTATTCTACTTTCAAGCACCATTGAACAGCAACCCTGAATTAACATTCAATCTTTATTGAAGAGTTGAAGAGACTCTCTCTCTCCTCCCTCTCTGCTTCTCCCTCTTTCTCTCCTACTCCCTCCTCCCTCCTTTTCTCCTCCCTCCTCCCTCCTCCCACCCTCTTTCCTCTTCCTCCCTCTCTCTCTC
>BROE01000012.1:17771285-17778596 GCA_036571765.1 Plecoglossus altivelis | reverse complement strand
GCCGGGTGGGGGGGAGGCAGGGGGGGAGGCGGGGGAGACTTGACATACTCAGAGGCTGTGTGTCTGTATGAAATGGGTTCTGGAGTCCCTTGGTAGCCTACATGTTATAAACACCCACAGTGCTCAAATTCTTCCTTTGTCAATGAGTCATAACAGGTGTCTCAGGAAAGGTTTTTTCAGCTTAGCATATTTTCCACTAGCGAGGAAAGGTTTTTTTTATTTTTTTATTATTGGGAAGGAAATAGTGCCGTGGGTAGACTTCTTTGCCTAGAGACAGGATATGCAGACTTTCTTTGAAGAAGAAATGGTTACTTTCACACTTCTTGGAAAGCCAGACATGCCTAGTTAAACTTGGAGAGGTTGAAGCACACCTCTGGCGAACACAAATCTGTGTGTATTGAAGCTGTTTGCATGCAGATACTGGCGTACCTTGTTAGATTATATTTTACCCTCAGAGACAATCATGGTGGTCGGCCACAGTTACACAGTACAATTTCACATGCTTTCTTTGGTCTTGGCCTCTTACTCTAAGATCAACACAGCGTCGTACAAATGTATAGAATTTGGAACCTTTAAACTCAGACAACTTCCTGAGTTTTTTTCTTCCCCTTCCTTAAAGTGAAAGCTATTGGTTAATATCTGCAGCATGCTTTAATGCTATTGGTTTATATCTGCAGCGTGCTTTAAAGCTATTGGTTTATATCTGCAGCGTGGTTTAATGCTATTGGTTAATATCTGCAGCGTGCTTTAAAGCTATTGGTTTATATCTGCAGCGTGCTTTAAAGCTATTGGTTTATATCTGCAGCGTGCTTTAATGCTATTGGTTTATATCTGCAGCGCTTTGTCTCTCTCTTCCCACTATCTTAGTCCACTTCATGTACTGGGTGGAGGAGGTGAGGGAGGGAGGAGGGAGATGGTAGGAAAGGAGGGGGGGAGGAAGGAGAAGGAGGGAGAGGGAGATGAGGGAGGAGTAAGGTAGAATTTCTTAGGAGGAGGAAACGGAGAAGAAGGAAGGAGAAGGTGGTAGGAACGTGGTGAGAGTATACCCCCCATTTACTCTTGTCCGTGCCATACTATCTATTTAGTGGCTGGTATAGAGCAGCAATATAGACTGTTAGAGGACGTGTATATAGACTGTGTTTAGAGACATGTATATATGACTGCTTAGAGACAGTATATCATAGGACTGTATAGAGACAGCCATATCTATAAAGACGCATATAGTGATTAAATATTACTATAACAGCGCTGTATAGAGACACACCTAATATATAGCTGTACGCAGAGACAGATATATCAATAAAGGACTTGTTTATAGAGACAGTGTATCTATCCTCGAGTACCAGTTATAAATGCCTTGTTTTGTGATTAAATATCTTTATAAAGCTTTAGAGAATGAATATGAGGGTGACTTGACAGTGCCAAGCACGATGCTCTGTGTTTGTGTGAACGTGTATTATTATGCAGTAAGGTTCTAATCTCTGATCGGATGACAGAATATCCAGGCTTATAGCCCACTTTATGATCAAAGGAATCTAGAATGCAGCATACTCTCTCGCTAGTTGTGTTGTGTGAGTGGAGTGTGCGGTATGATTGTCGTGAGTAGAGTGTGTATATATGACGTGTGTATTGTGTTGTGGCGTGTGGTGTGGAGTGGTTGTATTGAAGGTAGTGTGTGTGTGAACGTGCTGTGGATACTCGTGTGTATATGTGTCGTGTATATATGACAGGTGTGTGCTGGAGTGTGATGTTGTGCAGCTGTGTGTGTGAGAGGAGTGTGGTATGGACAGGTGTGGTGTGAGTGTATGTGAGTGTGTGTATGCTAGGTGTGTGTGTTGTGTGTGAGTGTGTGTGTGAGTGTTATGACAGGTGTTCATTTGATGTGTGTGAGATTAGAGTAAAGCCATAGTAAATTGCAGTGTGTCTTTGATAAGATAAGGTCTCACCCCACTGTGCAGTTGCTCCTCCATCTCTCCTTCCTCCTTCTTCTACCTTCTCTCCTCTCCTCCCCCCTGCGCGCCGCCATCCTCTCCTCCCCCCCCTTTATCCTCTCCTCCCTCCTCCTCTCTTCCCTCCTCCATCCTCTCCTCCTTCCCCTCTCATCCCCCTCTCCCTCCTTCGTCCCTCCTCTCATCCTCTCCTCCCCCTCCTCTCATCCTCTCCTTCCTCCTCTCTTCCCTCCTCTCATCCTCTCCTCCCCCTCCTCCATCCTCTCCTCCTTCACCTCTCCTCCCCTTCCTCTCATCCTCTCCTCTTCTATGACTGCATAATCATCATCGTTGGAAATATCCAACGCTGACATTTAAAGATATTTAATTTCCTACTAACAACGCAATTAAATGTCCATCGCCAACCCTGACCTGTCACCTCTCTTGAAAGGTGACAGGTGTCACCTCTCTTGAAAGGTGACAGGTGTCACCTCTCTTGAAAGGTGACAGGTGTCACCTCTCTTGAAAGGTGACACCTGTCACCTCTCTTGAAAGGTGACACCTGTCACCTCTCTTGAAAGGTGACACCTGTCACCTCTCTTGAAAGGTGACAGGTGAAAGGTCAAAGACAGATAGCAGCCCAGACGCTGCTCTTTTTAACTTGCTTAACCTGGATGATGCTTCTCAAACACAACAGCTCAGATTAACTTTTGCCACTGACTCTTTTAGAAGTGACTCTTTTAGAACTGACTCTTATAGCAGTGATTCTTTTAGCAGTGATTCTCTTAGCAGTGATTCTCTGACCAGTGATTATCTGACCAGTGATCTGATATTAAAGACTTCAGTCACATTTTTATTTACATAAAAATAACGATTTAAAACATTTTTCTTTTAAAACCTTCGTAGTTCTTGGTTATGTTTCTTAAAGCAGGTTCTTGTCTGAAAGGAATGTGAGGTTTTGTTCCCCTCTCATCCATGAAACTCCGACTTGTTGAAAGCTTGTCAGGTTTGCGACCACTAGACACTGTCAAGGAAATACATCACAGAACAGACACACTTCCCATCTCATCTGCTCCCATGATGCAACTGGGAGGATTTCAATGCCATCTTGCTGCTGCACCTTTGATGCCCGTGGTCGTTTATGCCTTTGAACTCTGACGAAGTCATTTGTCATCTCTGTGAAGCATGAGACGTTAGCATTGCTCTGTCTCTACCAGCAGATCAGTTAGCATTGCTCTGTCTCTACCAGCAGATAAGTTAGCATTGCTCTGTCTCTACCAGCAGATAAGTTAGCATTGCTCTGTCTCTATCAGCAGAGAAGTTAGCATTGCTCTGTCTCTACTAGCAGATAAGTTAGCATTGCTCTGTCTCTACCAGCAGATAAGTTAGCATTGCTCTGTCTCTACCAGCAGATAAGTTAGCATTGCTCTGTCTCTACCAGCAGATAAGTTAGCATTGCTCTGTCTCTATCAGCAGAGAAGTTAGCATTGCTCTGTCTCTACCAGGAAGATAAGTTAGCATTGCTCTGTCTCTACCAGGAAGATAAGTTAGCGTTGCTCTGTCTCTATCAGCAGATAAGTTAGCATTGCTCTGTCTCTACCAGCAGATAAGTTAGCATTGCTCTGTCTCTACCAGCAGATAAGTTAGCATTGCTCTGTCTCTACCAGCAGATAAGTTAGCATTGCTCTGTCTCTACCAGCAGATAAGTTAGCATTGCTCTGTCTCTACCAGCAGATAAGTTAGCGTTGCTCTGTCTCTATCAGCAGATAAGTTAGCATTGCTCTGTCTCTACCAGGAGATAAGTTAGCATTGCTCTGTCTCTACCAGGAAAAGCCTCCCAGCTTCTCTCCTCCAGGGGGCAGTGTCCTGAGACGTGAGACTTGTAGACGCTGTCATGTCTCCACCACCAGATCTGCATAGAAACATGTTTCCCTTCAGGAGCACAGCCGGCCTGAACAGCATACTAGGAAGGGAGATGGCAACACGCAACAGCCCTCCAACATGACAACTGACAATAATGTAACAGGAGAGGGGGAAGGGAGAGGGAGGAGAGCAGGTGGAGACGAGGGCAGAGGAGAGGAAGACAATGTGTTGTGGCCAATTTATCTTCATTTACTCCCTGGAAGTAACTTTATACACACCCCCTATCTACAGGCACAGCTCTTCTTCTAGGGAGAGAGAGATAGGGATTCAGAGGAAGAGAGAGAGAGAGAGACAGAGAGACAGAGAGTGGGAGAGGGCGGAAGAGAGAGGAAGAGAGAGAGAGAGATAGGGATTGAGAGGAAGAGAGAGAGAGAGAGACAGAGAGACAGAGAGTGGGAGAGGGAGCAAGAAGAAAAGAGAGAGATAGGGATTGAGAGGGAGATAGGGAGTGGGAGAGAGAGGAAGAGAGAAAGAGAGGAAGAGAGAGAGAGCTAGGGATTGAGAGGAATAGAGAGAGATAGGGATTGAGAGAAAGAGAGAGAGAGACAGAGCTCCCATGGGGGACTTGGCTTTGAATTATGGGTAGAGTGGTTCTTTTTCCTCCCTGGTGATGACTGGCAGCTTCTCCCCAGACTCTCTTATGTAAAATCTATTCAGGAAGACAACTGAGCAGACCTGATTAGCATGCTAGCGTAGCATAGCTAGCGTAGCAGAGCTATAGCTACAAGCATGTGTGTGTATGGTGTGTGACAGTGTGTGTAGTATGTGTGTGTAGTGTGTGTATAGTGTGTCAGAGTGTGTGTGGGTGTGTGTGTGTATAAAGGAGAGATAGTGTTAGAATCTACACTTCTCCTCCATCCTAAGTCCCAGTACATTCATTAGCTTTGTCATCTTAGAAAAATTACCCCCACCCGCCCCCCCTCCAGCCCTTCTCCAATCCATTACACTCCCTCCCCCTGTCTTTGCCCCCCATGGAGGTATGTGATAGATGGGAGAGATGTGCTGGTTATTTCTAAAAACGAAGGAGGGAGGGAGGGAGGGAGGAGGGAAAGAGGGGAGAGAGGGAGGAGACATCCTTAGAGAGTGAGGAGATGCGAGATGGAAAGTATGAGGATATGGCTGAGGGTCGCGAGGAATGGGACGTTGAGGCGGAGGTGTTCACGCGAGTGTGCGTCGTGCATGTGCCTCATGAAGTGGGCCGTGGTGACTCAGAACAGGGGAGGAGGGAAAGGGAGGGGAGAGAAGGAGGGGATGGCGTGGTGCTCGGGTGGTGGGGGTGCGATGGTGCTCGTGAGGTGCGTGTGTCGGGGTGCGAACAAGGGACGGAGCTGGGGATGAGGGATGAGTTTATGGGTGAGCGTACTGGGCGAGGCTCATGTAGCAGGAGGCAGGTGTTATTACAAGCAGGGGAGGCAGGGGAGGCAGGGCTGCGTGGACGGGGGGACCGGGGGGGAATATTGCCGCGTATGGTCCGTAAGGTATGCTGTGGGCACACCTCATTTCCCTCCGGTCCTTTGGGGCTTTAAAACACACAATGTCCAGTCCTCTTGCCTGCTGCCTCCGTAGGATCATTTCCATATTTAGACACTGGAGGATATCAGTTATAAATACACACCTGCCCAGGTGCTGCACAAACACATAGGACCCACACACGCTCTCTCCCTCTCACACATACACATAGTAACCACACACGCTCTCTCCCTCTCACACAAACACAGTGGCAGATCGCCCAGGCACAACTTTTCTACTCCTCAACCACATATAACCAACGAATTACAGGACCCCCTTCCCGATAGCAACACACACACACAGCAACACCCACACAGCAGTCCCACACACAACACACACACACATGGCAGGGGGCAGGACAGAACCCACACCCACACTCTCCCCTCGGCGGTTCTCCACCCCAGGCTATCCCCATCTTCCCCTGTTCTCTTCTCCTGCACTGCTCTCATAATCGTCTCTCTCGTGCTACGTGTATTCACCACTGTATAGTGTCTCTTGAGCTGGTCCCAGATGTTGAGAAGGTTCTGCCTCTTGCAGCTAGAGATGAAATTTCATAAGCAGGAATGGGTAGCCTCCCCTCTCTCTCTAACCCTCAACCCCTCAACACACACACACCCAATCATAACGTTGTATCTAACCCTCAACCTAACATGCTGATCATACCTTGGTAGCAGCCAATCAGAACACTCTGGTCAAATAATCCCCTCCTCTAATTAGACTTTCTAATGACCAAGGAATTGCTTCTTTCACTTCAGTTGTTTTTCTTCTTGGCATGTCTTCCTCTTCTTTGTCTTCTGAGGAATATCCTTTTGATCTGTTGAAGGGAAGCATTCAGACAGGTAGATGAAAGACAGTGAAATCATTTGGGAGGATGTGCAACGCTGACATGAGAAACAAACGTTTTTATTCCAAATGAAATCCAAAATATTTACAAAATTGTTTAGAAAGGTTAAACAAATATTTCTGAAAAAAGTGAAGGAGAGGAGGTGATGAAAACGGAGAATAATATTTAAAACTTTAAAACAGTTTTTAGAACTTTTTGGGTAAAGTATTTTTCCATACTTCAACACTTTTTTCCAAAACCCTTTTTCCAAAATATTTTTTGAAGGTCTCGGATTTAATGAGAGAGGAATGTTCTCTATTAGAATTCTTGCATCGATAAAAATTTCCCGCTCTTATCTCGGTGTGTTATGTCTATGTGTGTGGAGGTAGTGTTGTTGCGAGAGCTCGTGTGTGTGTCGAGGTTTCGCTGTAGCTGTGTGCGAGCGTAGTGAATGACTAGTAATACTTGGAGTGCTATGTGGTGTGTGTGAGGGTGTGTGATGAACAGTTGTGTGTGTTTAGTGCGTACGTGTGTGTGTGGTGTATAATGCGTACGTGTGTATGTGTGTGTGTGTGTGTGTGTGTGTGTGTGTGTGTGTGTGTGTGAGCGAGTGAAGGTGTGTGTGTAAGGGTGTGTGTGCAGGGAAAGTTCGTTGTCAAATCTTTCTTTTCGTTTCAGGTCAAACAAGAGTTTAGAGTTGTAGACAACAGCACAAAAAGCATCCCACTTTAATATAGCTGAATTATGAATGAACAATGGTGATCTTTAATATTCCAGATCGCAGCCTTAGTTCTACCCTTGCTGAGCGCAGACGAGTCGAGAGACTTTCTATTTTTGACAGGAAAAATCTGCATGTGTTCATTAATTTACAGCTGCTCCCAAGAAACACATACATGTCTTCATTTAATCTGTTCACAGGACGACAACACGTTACCATGGTAACAGCCCACAAACCACATGGAGGTGTGTGATTTAGCAGTGTTGGCAGATTAAGAAAAACTGTTGTTTGGTTTAATATTGTGACCTCATGATAATATTATCCCCTGAGAACATGTCCTCCTAGATCTCTGCTGTATCCCACAGATGAACACACTCTCTCAGCCATGAACACACACATACACATATACT
>BROE01000012.1:17751285-17763785 GCA_036571765.1 Plecoglossus altivelis | reverse complement strand
TGATTTGAGTGCAAATGATTGGTTTTTGTAACCAGGCTCTGAGTCCAGTAGAGGGCAAACCCTGCCCTCAGCCAGTTTCATTGGTCAACTTTAGCTAGCAGTCAACTTTAGCTAGCAGTCAACTTTAGCCAGCAGTCAACTTTAGCCAGCAGTCAACTTTAGCCAGCAGTCAACTTTAGCTAGCAGTCAACTTTAGCCAGCAGTCAACTTTAGCCAGCAGTCAACTTTAGCCAGCAGTCAACTTTAGCCAGCAGTCAACTTTAGCCAGCAGTCAACTTTAGCCAGCAGTCAACTTTAGCTAGCAGTCAACTTTAGCCAGCAGTCAACTTTAGCTAGCAGTCAACTTTAGCTAGCAGTCAACTTTAGCCAGCAGTCAACTTTAGCTAGCAGTCAACTTTAGCCAGCAGTCAACTTTAGCCAGCAGTCAACTTTAGCCAGCAGTCAACTTTAGCTAGCAGTCAACTTTAGCCAGCAGTCAACTTTAGCCAGCAGTCAACTTTAGCCAGCAGTCAACTTTAGCCAGCAGTCAACTTTAGCTAGCAGTCAACTTTAGCCAGCAGTCAACTTTAGCCAGCAGTCAACTTTAGCCAGCAGTCAACTTTAGCCAGCAGTCAACTTTAGCCAGCAGTCAACTTTAGCCAGCAGTCAACTTTAGCTAGCAGTCAACTTTAGCCAGCAGTCAACTTTAGCCAGCAGTCAACTTTAGCTAGCAGTCAACTTTAGCTAGCAGTCAACTTTAGCCAGCAGTCAACTTTAGCCAGCAGTCAACTTTAGCCAGCAGTCAACTTTAGCTAGCAGTCAACTTTAGCCAGCAGTCAACTTTAGCTAGCAGTCAACTTTAGCCAGCAGTCACTTGAGAGGGTTGGTTGTTTTAGTGGCCCCCCCCCTCCCCCCCACACCCCCCCCCACACACCCACACACACACCTCCCACACACACACATACCCCCCACACACACACGCATACCCCCACACACATACCCCCCCACACACATTGCATACCCCCCACACACACACACCTCCCCCCCACACACATAACCCCACACACACACGCATACCTCCCACACACACACATACCCCCCACACACATACCCCCCACACACATACCCCCACACACACACACCTCCCCCCCAACACACATACCCCCCACACACACGCATACCTCCCACACACACACCATACCCCCCCACACAACACACACCTCCCCCCACACACACATACAACACCTCCCACACACGCAACCTCCCCCACACACACCCCCCCCCCACACACACACACCTCCCCACACACACACATACCCCCCCCCCACACACACATACCTCCCCCCCACACCACACCTCCCCGAACACACACACACACACCTCCCCGAACACACACACACACACCTCCCCGAACACACACACAACCCCACCCTTGCACACACCCCTCCCTTCTAATGGCCCTTGCTTTGTGAGAGTGGGGTGGGCATCACTGTCAAATCCCCCAGCTCTCTATACAAGCTTTCTACTAGAGCACAGACATTTACTGACTGACCGACCGACCGACTGGTTGACTAGCTGGCTGGCTGATTGGTTGACTAGCTGGCTGATTGGTTGACTAGCTGGCTGTCTGATTGGTTGACTAGCTGGCTGGCTGATTGGTTGACTAGCTGGCTGGCTGATTGGTTGACTAGCTGGCTGACTGACTGGTTGACTAGCTGATGGTTAGCTGTATCTTTTGGATAGATTAGTGTTGTCTTGATATTTTTGTATCTGTGACTGTATTTCTGCTGTGGATTCGTCTGCAAGAAATGCAGGTGAGGAAAAGAAGACTGTTGAGAATGTCTCCACAGGGGGTGTAGGGTATGTGTGTGTGTGTGTGTGTGTGTGTGCCTCTGTGTGTGTACGTCTGTGTGTGTGTACATGTGTGTGTACTTCTGTGTGTACATGTGTGTGACTGTGTGTGTGTGTCTATAGAGAGGAGTGTGTGTGTATGTCTATACAGAGCTGTGTACGTGTGTGTGTGTGTCTATACAAAGCTGTGTGTGTGTTCTGGTGGGTGAATGTGTTTGTTCTGGTGTGTGCGTGTGTGTTCTGGTGAGTGAATGTGTGTTCTGGTGAGTGAATGTGTGTGTTCTGGTGTGTGCGTGTGTGTTCTGGTGAGTGAATGTGTGTGTTCTGGTGTGTGCGTGTGTGTTCTGGTGAGTGAATGTGTGTGTTCTGGTGTGTGCGTGTGTGTTCTGGTGAGTGAATGTGTGTGTTCTGGTGTGTGTGTGTTGGTGTGTGTAAATGTGTGTGTTCTGGTGAGTGAATGTGTGTGTTCTGGTGTGTATGTGTTGGGGTGTGTGTGTGTTCTGGTGTTCTAGTGTGTGTGTATGTGTGTGTGTGTGTGTGAATGTGTGTGTGTGTATCTTCTCTTGAGACATGCAACTGAACATGTATATCTGTTTATGGATTTATGTATATGTTTGTATGTGTATTTTCTTGTGTGTGTACATCATGTGTGCAGTATTCATGTGTGTAATGTGCGTGTGTGTGTTCTAGTGTGTGTGTGTTCTGGTGTGTGTGTGTATGTCTGTGTATTCGTGTGAGTGTGTCTGTATGTAAGTGTGTACGTGTCTACATGTATATGTCTGCGTGTCAGTGTATCTGTGTGTCAGTGTTTGTGTATCTGTGTGTAAGTGCGTGTGTAAATGTGTGTAAATGTGTTTGTGTCTGTATCTGTATGTACCTGGGTCTGTGTGTGTGTGTGCGTGTTCTAGTGTGTGTGTGGTGTGTTCTGGTGTGTGTCTTTTCTGGTGTGTGTCCAGTGTGTGTGTTCTAGTGTGTGTGTGTTCTGGTTGTGTGGTGTCCCAGTGTGGTGGTTGTGGTGTCCAGTTGTCTGTCTGTTCTGTGTGGTTCTAGTGTGTGTGTGTGTGTGTCCAGTGTGTCTGTGTGTTCTGGTGTGTGTGTTCTGGTGTGTGTATGTGTTCTAGTGTGTGTGTGTTCTGGTGTGTGTGTGTGTCCAGTGTGTGTGTGTATGTGTTCTAGTGTGTGTGTGTTCTAGCTATGCTGTGTGTGTTTGGTGTGTGTGTGTTTCTAGGTGTGTGTGTACCTAGGGAGTGTGTGTGAGTACCTTGAGTGTGTGTGTGTTCATCAGAGAGTGTGTGTGTATGACAGAACATGTGTGTGTGTACCTTTGAGTATGTGTGTGTGAGCATGTGTGTGTGTGTTTCTGGTTGTGTGTTTCTGAGTGTTTGCGGCTGCGGGGAGTGCAAGTGAGTGCGCGCGTATCAGTGCACGGATGTGCGTCTGCGTCTGTGTGTGTGTGTTCCAGGTGTGTGTGTATGTGTCTGTGTGTGTGTGTTCTGGTGTGTGTGTTTCTACACCATGTCTGCCACTTACTCCTCTGTCACCTGGCCTTCCCAGAAGGCTGCATGCCAAACGCCCTGCTGGCGGCGCAGGAACAGCGAAGCCCTCATGAAACACTATCTTGAACACGCTACACTGTACTAAAACTAACCCTGATCTACACTGGTTACACCATAACTGACTGTAGGGCTGGATTGAGTGATATTGTGTGTGTGTGTAGTATGGTGTGTGTGTGTGTGTCTCCCTCCCTCTCTCCGTCATCCCTCTCTTCCTTCCTCTTTCCTTCCTTCTCCCTCCTTTCCCTCCCTCTCCCCCTCTGCTCCTCCTCTCCCTCTTCCCTCCTCTCTCCCTCTCCCTCCCTCTCTTCCTTCCCTCTCTTCTCTCCCTCCCCTCTCCCCTCTTCCTCTCTCTCCCTCCCCCTCCCTCCCTTCCTCTCCTTCCCTCTCCCCTCCCTCTCCCCCGCTCTCTTCCCTTCCTCTCTCTCTCTCCCTCCCTCTTCTCCCTTCCCCATCCCTCCCTCTCTCCCTCTCTCTCTCTCTCTCTCTCTCTCTCCCTCCCTACTTCTCTCTCTCTCTCGCTCCTCTTCTCCCTCCCTCCCCCTCCCTACTCCCCTGTCCAAAACATACATCATATTCAGATCAGTCTTCCCACCTGCCCATAAAGCTCCAGCTCTAACCAAGCTCCCCCTCAGACCAACAGGGACCCTGTGTTCCTGATGGAAGGTGCCCCCAGCCCCCAGCTGCCCGTCACCATGGAGACCCTGGTCAGGCTGACCATCCACGACATCAAGGACAAGACCTGTGACCCGGTCAGTACCCATAGTTGTGTTTGTGTGTGGTTTTGGTGTGTTGGGGTGTGTGTGTATTAGAGTGTGTGTGTGTTGTGGTGTGTGTGTGTGGTGTGTGTGTGGTGTGTGTATTAGAGTGTGTGTGGTGTGTGTATTAGAGTGTGTGTGTGGTGTATGTGGTGCAGTGTATGTGTTGTGTGCGTGTGTTTCTGTCTGTCTGTATGTCCGAGATTGTGTCTGTCTGTCTGCATATGTGTGTGTGTGTTGTGTGTGGTGTGTATTAGTGGTGGTGGTATTAGAGTGTGTGTGGTGTGTGTGTGTGGTGTATGTGTTGTGTGTGTATTAGAGTGTGTGGTGTGTGTATTAGAGTGTGTGGTGTGTGTATTAGAGTGTGTGTGTGTGTATTAGAGTGTGTTGTTTAGAGTGTGGTGGTTGTATTTAGAGGTGTGTGTGGTGTGTATTAGAGTGTGTGTGTGTGTGTATTAGATTGTGTGTGTGTATTAGAGTGTGTGGGTGTATTAGAGAGTGTGTGTGTATTAGAGTGTGTGTGTGTGGTGTGTATTAGAGTGTGTGTGGTGTGTGTGTGTGTATTAGAGTGCGCGCGCTGCAGGCTGTGTTTATGTGCTTTGATGTGGGGTGAGTTTGTTTTCATGTTAATGTTCCTGTAGCTCTGAGACCGTTTCATGTTTTGTTACTCTGGTGTTCACAGTCCTTTAACTTGTGTTTAGAGTTGTTTTCAGCTGCCTCAGGTTTCTATACAGACGTTTATATCCACCTCCCCTTTTCTCCCCCAGTCTCTCTCCCCTCCTCCAATCTCCTCTCCCCCCCCCACCCCACCACCACACACACACACTCTCTCTCTCACACACACACATACCACACACACACACACTCTCTCTCTCTCACACACACACACACACCCTTACACACATACACACACTCTCACACACACACCCTCACACACATACACATACACACACACACACATGCATGCATACATACACCCCCCCCTACGCACACACACACACACACACACACACACACACACATACACAACCTCACACATACGCACACACACGTACGCACATACACACACACACACACACACACACATACGTACACACACACACATACACCCTCACACACACACACTAGCCTTGAGTGTGTGTAGAAAGGAGAGGAGCAATCATACCATCTAATACAGATTCAAACTTGTAACCACTCTGGTGTAAAAATGTGAAAAGTAAAGATATGTCGCAATGAATACTAACGTAAGTTCAGTTAAATAGAGTGAGAGAGACCAATAAAGAGGGAGAGACTTTAATGGTCTTTGTAGTGTGTGTCACACACGCGCATGACAGCATAAACTATATGAACTATAAACAGTGTAAAGAAATTGGCAAACATTCGCACACCAGTATATCCACACCACACACACATTCACACACACACACACACACACACACTCACACACACATTCACACACTCTCTCTCACAATCTCACACACTCTAGACACACACTCTCACACACAGTCACTCTCTCTCTCTCTCACACACACACACACACACACACACAGCCACTCTTACACACACACACACACCTTCACACACACACTCTTAGACACACACTCTCACACACACAGTCACTCTCTCACACACACACACACACACACCTTCACACAATGTAGATGGGACGGAGGGAGGGGGGATGAGAGGATGAAAGGACCAGAAGATGGTCAAGGGTGGAGAGAAGGAGGAAGGGATGAAAGGAAGGAGGAGAGGAGAGATGGAGGAAGGGATGAAAGGAAGGAGGAGAGGACAGGAGGAGGGATGAAAGGAAGGAGGGGAGGAGAGAAGGAGGGATGAAAGGAAGACGGAGAGGAGAGAAGGAGGAAGGGATGAAAGGAAGGAGGAGAGGACAGGAGGAGGGATGAAAGGAAGGAAGGAGGAGAGGAGAGAAGGAGGGATGAAAGGAAGGAGGAGAAGAGAGATGGAGGAAGGGATGAAAGGAAGGAGAAGAGAGGAGAGAAGGAGGGATGAAAGGAAGGAGGAGAGGAGAGAAGGAGGGATGAAAGGAAGGAGGAGAGGACAGAAGGAGGGGGGAGGAAGAGAGGTGACTGCTGCTTGTTGTTGCCAGAGGCAACCAGTCTGTCAAGGGAGAGAGGGGGAGGGGAGGGGGAGCGGGAGGGAAGGAGGGGAAAGGAGAGGGGGGAGGGAAAGAGAAGGAGGGAGGGGAATGAGAGGAGGGGAAGGGAGAGCGGGGAGCGGAGAGAGAGAGGGAGGGAGAGGGAATGAGAGGGAAGGGGGGGAAGGGAGAGGGGGGAAGGGAGAGAGAGGGAGGGAGAGGGGAAGGTAGACCTCAGTCCTACTGTCACACACACTCCTCCACTGCAGCAAAACATATCAGGAGGACTGACAGCAGTGAAGCAGTGTAGGACTGGCAGCAGTGAAGCAGTGAAGCAGTGTAGGACTGGCAGCAGTGAAGCAGTGAAGCAGTGTAGGACTGGCTGCAGTGAAGCAGTGAAGCAGTGAAGCAGTGTAGGACTGGCTGCAGTGAAGCAGTGAAGCAGTGTAGGACTGGCAGCAGTGAAGCAGTGAAGCAGTGTAGGACTGGCAGCAGTGAAGCAGTGAAGCAGTGTAGGACTGGCTGCAGTGAAGCAGTGAAGCAGTGAAGCAGTGTAGGACTGGCTGCAGTGAAGCAGTGAAGCAGTGTAGGACTGGCAGCAGTGAAGCAGTGTAGGACTGGCAGCAGTGAAGCAGTGTAGGACTGGCAGCAGTGAAGCAGTGAAGCAGTGTAGGACTGGCAGCAGTGAAGCAGTGAAGCAGTGTACGACTGGCAGCAGTGAAGCAGTGTAGGACTGGCAGCAGTGAAGCAGTGAAGCAGTGTAGGACTGGCAGCAGTGAAGCAGTGTAGGACTGGCAGCAGTGAAGCAGTGAAGGACTGGCAGCAGTGAAGCAGTGAAGCAGTGTAGGACTGGCAGCAGTGAAGCAGTGAAGCAGTGTAGGACTGGCAGCAGTGAAGCAGTGTAGGACTGGCAGCAGTGAAGCAGTGAAGCAGTGTAGGACTGGCAGCAGTGAAGCAGTGTAGGACTGGCAGCAGTGAAGCAGTGTAGGACTGGCAGCAGTGAAGCAGTGTAGGACTGGCAGCAGTGAAGCCGTGTAGGACTGGCAGCAGTGAAGCCGTGTAGGACTGGCAGCAGTGAAGCAGTGTAGGACTGGCAGCAGTGAAGCAGTGAAGCAATGTAGGACTGGCAGCAGTGAAGCAGTGTAGGACTGGCAGCAGTGAAGCAGTGAAGCAGTGTAGGACTGGCAGCAGTGAAGCAGTGTAGGACTGGCAGCAGTGAAGCAGTGTAGGACTGGCTGCAGTGAAGCAGTGAAGCAGTGTAGGACTGGCAGCAGTGAAGCAGTGAAGCAGTGTAGGACTGGCTGCAGTGAAGCAGTGTAGGACTGGCAGCAGTGAAGCAGTGAAGCAGTGTAGGACTGGCAGCAGTGAAGCAGTGTAGGACTGGCAGCAGTGAAGCAGTGTAGGACTGGCAGCAGTGAAGCAGTGAAGCAGTGAAGCAGTGTAGGACTGGCAGCAGTGAAGCAGTGAAGCAGTGTAGGACTGGCAGCAGTGAAGCAGTGAAGCAGTGTAGGACTGGCAGCAGTGAAGCAGTGTAGGACTGGCAGCAGTGAAGCAGTGTAGGACTGGCAGCAGTAAAGCAGTGAAGCAGTGTAGGACTGGCAGCAGTGAAGCAGTGAAGCCGTGTAGGACTGGCAGCAGTGAAGCAGTGAAGCAGTGAAGCAGTGTAGGACTGGCAGCAGTGAAGCAGTGAAGCAGTGTAGGACTGGCTGCAGTGAAGCAGTGTAGGACTGGCAGCAGTGAAGCAGTGAAGCAGTGTAGGACTGGCAGCAGTGAAGCAGTGAAGGACTGGCAGCAGTGAAGCAGTGAAGCAGTGTAGGACTGGCAGCAGTGAAGCAGTGTACGACTGGCAGCAGTGAAGCAGTGAAGCAGTGTAGGACTGGCTGCAGTGAAGCAGTGAAGCAATGTAGGACTGGCAGCAGTGAAGCAGTGAAGCAATGTAGGACTGGCAGCAGTGAAGCAGTGAAGCAATGTAGGACTGGCAGCAGTGAAGCAGTGAAGCAATGTAGGACTGGCAGCAGTGAAGCAGTGAAGCAGTGTAGGACTGGCAGCAGTGAAGCAGTGAAGCAGTGTAGGACTGGCAGCAGTGAAGCAGTGTAGGACTGGCAGCAGTGAAGCAGTGTAGGACTGGCAGCAGTGAAGCAGTGTAGGACTGGCAGCAGTGAAGCAGTGTAGGACTGACAGCAGTGAAGCAGTGTAGGACTGGCAGCAGTGAAGCAGTGAAGCAGTGTAGGACTGGCAGCAGTGAAGCAGTGTAGGATTGGCAGCAGTGAAGCAGTGAAGCAGTGTAGGACTGGCAGCAGTGAAGCTGTGAAGCAGTGTAGGACTGGCAGCAGTGAAGCAGTGAAGCAGTGTAGGACTGGCAGCAGTGAAGCAGTGAAGCAGTGTAGGACTGGCAGCAGTGAAGCAGTGTAGGACTGGCAGCAGTGAAGCAGTGTAGGACTGGCTGCAGTGAAGCAGTGTAGGACTGGCAGCAGTGAAGCAGTGTAGGACTGGCAGCAGTGAAGCAGTGTAGGACTGGCAGCAGTGAAGCAGTGAAGCAGTGTAGGACTGGCAGCAGTGAAGCAGTGTAGGACTGGCTGCAGTGAAGCAGTGTAGGACTGGCAGCAGTGAAGCAGTGTAGGACTGGCAGCAGTGAAGCAGTGTAGGACTGGCAGCAGTGAAGCAGTGAAGCAGTGTAGGACTGGCAGCAGTGAAGCAGTGAAGCAGTGTAGGACTGGCAGCAGTGAAGCAGTGAAGCAGTGTAGGACTGGCAGCAGTGAAGCAGTGAAGCAGTGTAGGACTGGCAGCAGTGAAGCAGTGAAGCAGTGTAGGACTGGCAGCAGTGAAGCAGTGTAGGACTGGCAGCAGTGAAGCAGTGTAGGACTGGCAGCAGTGAAGCAGTGTAGGACTGGCAGCAGTAGCATGGTGAAACTGTGTCGTGGTTAGTGTGGAGTGTCTTAGCCACACAGGAGGTTGCTGTCATGTGAAGAGCTCTTTAAACACCTGACATCCTGCCTAGCTAGTATGCCTCTTCCTCTCCTCTCCTCTCCTTTCCTTTCCCCTCCCCTCGCTTTGCCTCGCCTCGCCTCACCTCTCCTTTCCTTTCCTCCCCTTCCCTTCTCCTCTCCTTTCCTCTCTACCCTCCCCTCCCTTCCCTTCTCCTCTCCTCTCTTCTCCTCCCTTCCCTTCTCCTCTCCTCTCCTCCCTTCCCTCCCTTCTCCTCTCCTCCCTTCTCCTCTCCTCTCCTCTCCTCCCTTCCCTCCCGTTCTCCTCCCTTCCCTTCTCCTCTCCTCTCCTCTCCTCCCTTCCCTCCTGTTCTCCTCTCCTCCCTTCCCTTCTCCTCTCCTCTCCTCCCTTCCCTCCCGTTCTCCTCCCCTCCCTTCCCTTCTCCTCTCCTCTCCTCTCCTCCCTTCCCTCCTGTTCTCCTCTCCTCCTTCTCCTCTCCTCTCCTCTGCCTCTCCTTTCCCATCCTGTCTTGGTTGCTGTTGTTTACATGGCATGTTTACTTTGTGTGCTCACAGGCCTGAGGGCTAGGCCCCTGTGATTGGACAAGTATTTTCTCTCATAGTTGTGCCTGATTTCTTTTAAAATGTGTGTGTGGGGGATGTGTGTGTGCGTGTGTGCATGTGTGTGTGTGTGGGACGTGTGTGTGTGTGGGATGTGTGTGTGTGGGGGGGGCGACGTGTGTGTGTTTGTGTGTGGGATGTGTGTGTGTTTGTGTGCATGTGCATATGTGTGTGTGGGATGTGTGTGGTGTGTGTGCGTGCATGTGTGTGTGTGGGATGTGTGTGTGCGTGTGCGTGTGTGTGTGTGGGATGTGCATGTGTGTGTGTGGGATGTGTGTGTGCGTGGGATGTGTGTGTGCGTGTGTGTGTGTGGGGTGTGTGTGTGCATGTGTGCGTGTGGGATGTGTGTGGTGTGTGTGTGCATGTGTGTGTGTGGGATGTGTTGTGTGCCATGTGTGTGTTGTGGATTTGTGTGTGCGATGTGTGGTGTGTGGATGTGTGTGTGCGTGCGTGTGTTGTTGTGTGGGTGACAGGATCTGTGTGTGTGCATGTGTGTGTGAGGGATGTGTGTGTGTGTGTGCGTGTGTGCGTTGTGTGTGTGTGTGTGTGTGCGTGAGAGTAGGAGGGATGTGCGTGCATGTGTGTGTGAGGGATGTGTGTGCATGTGTGTGTGGGACAGGAAATACTTGCACATGTCTGTATGATGTATTGATGTGTGACAGTACAACAACTTTGTCAAAGTTCTCAAATGATATCGTCACTAGATAGGGGCGCCAGATTTAATATCTAATGTAGATCAAGATCAAGTTTGTTGATAAAACAACAACACATGAACTTAACAGCAGATCTTTCCTTGTTGATGAAACAACAACACATGAACTTAACAGCAGATCTTTCCTTGAAGGCTTGGACATCTGGCTTCACTGCGTTGAAATGACTCCCTCTCCCTCTCCCTCTCTCTCTCTCCCTCAGACAGAGAGGGAGAGAGAGAGAGAGAGAGAGAGTGAGAGAGAGAGAGAGAGA
This sequence comes from Plecoglossus altivelis, assembly GCA_036571765.1. NCBI lineage: Eukaryota > Metazoa > Chordata > Actinopteri > Osmeriformes > Plecoglossidae > Plecoglossus > Plecoglossus altivelis. The sequence goes on along the minus strand of BROE01000012.1, from coordinate 17,753,038 downwards.
GAGAGAGAGAGGGGAAGAGAGGAAGAGACAGAGAGGAAGAGACAGAGAGAGAGACAGAGAGGAAGAGACAGAGACAGAGACAGAGAGGAAGAGACAGAGAGAGAGACAGAGAGGAAGAGACAGAGAGAGAGACAGAGAGGAAGAGACAGAGAGAGAGACAGAGAGGAAGAGACAGCGAGAGAGAATGTGTATGTGTGTGTGTGTCTGTGCTTGTGTGTGTATCTGTGTTTGTGTGTTGGTAGATATATAGACTGTGTCTCTGCCTCTTTCAAGGGCTTGAAAGCACAGGGAGAGAGGAGGAGTAGAGGAGGAGGAGGAAAGGAGGAGGAGAGGAGAGGAGGAGTTGAGAGGAGGAGGAGAGGAGAGGAGTTGAGAGGAGGAGGAGAGGAGGAGGAAGGGTGTGTCATGGATTTGTTGTATTCTGTCGCAGCAGATTGAATTATGGGATAATCATGAATGACTTCATTTCCTGTTCTTGTCCACAGAGACTAAAAGACCTCAAAGGTTCATTTACGCCTCCACCCTTTAACAGGACATATAAACACATCTTATCTGTGTAAGGGTTTCCTGTAGGAGGATACACACAAGCACCAACACGTACAGGCACACACACACACATACACACAAGCACCAAAACACACACAGGCACACACACACACAAATACACACAAGCACCAAAACACACACAGGCACACACACACACGCATGCACACAAGCACCAACACACACACAGGCACACACACATACACTCACACACAAGCACCAACACACACACAGGCACAAACACACATACACACAAGCACCAACACACACACAGGCACACAAAGACACACACAGGCACACACACACACACACACACACACACACTGCTCTCTCTCACACCCAGAGCAGGAACCACCTGTGGGTAAGACCATTGATGGCCCCCCAGGTACTTTTGAGAATGGTTTGATCCAGGTTGTGTGCCTCCAGAAAGCTCTCAGCTGTAGTCAGTCATGAAAAGTATTTTTCAGGCTTAAGTAAGTATGCTCTGTATGGATGTAGCTTAGCATAGCCCATACCTTTGCTGCTCTGTATGGATGTAGCTTAGCATAGCCCATACCTTTGCTGGTCTGTATGGATGTAGCTTAGCATAGCCCATACCTTTGCTGGTCTGTATGGATGTAGCTTAGCATAGCCCATAACTTTGCTGCTCTGTATGGATGTAGCTTAGCATAGCCCATAACTTTGCTGCTCTGTATGGATGTAGCTTAGCATAGCCCATAACTTTGCTGCTCTGTATGGATGTAGCTTAGCATAGCCCATAGCTTTGCTGCTCTGTATGGATGTAGCTTAGCATAGCCCATAACTTTGCTGCAGTGTGTGGATGTAGCTTAGCAAATTCTGTAATGTAGTTGATGTGTTTTGGTGTAGCTTAGCATAGCCCATAGCTATGCTGCTCTGTATGGATGTAGCTTAGCAAATTCTGTAATGTAGTTGATGTGTTTTGGTGTAGCTTAGCATAGCCCATAACTTTGCTGCAGTGTGTGGATGTAGCTTAGCAAATTCTGTAATGTAGTTGATGTGTTTTGGTGTAGCTTAGCATAGCCCATAGCTATGCTGCCATATATGTTTGTAGCTTAGCATAGCCCCTAGAGTAGCTGCTGCTATGAGAGCCAGACAGTGTTTTGAGCCCTGTGCGATGTTGTGCAGTATGCTCCACTCTTTGGCAGCAGGACTTTAAAAACATAACCAGTCTGTTTGCTCTGGAGATGCT
>BROE01000012.1:17683494-17737614 GCA_036571765.1 Plecoglossus altivelis | reverse complement strand
TCAGAGGAGTTGAGAAGCGAAAAGACGCAATGATAGCTAGTGAAAGAAAGACGAGAGATATGTATGAGAGAAAGAGGGATATTTATGAGAGAGAAAGAGATATGTCATAAGGAAAAAGGGATAGTATCGAGAAGAAAGGGTCATGTCAGAGAAGAGACAAGGCAGCGATATAGTATGGAAGAGGATATTCATAGAAGAAAGAGATGATGATAGAGAGACCAAGAGACGATATGTATCGTGAGAGAAAAGAGAATGGGATAGGTATGAGAGACAAGCAGCGATATGTCCATGACGGAGAAAAGAGAGATATCGTATCGAAGAAGGGGATATGTATGAGAGAGAAGAGAGATATGTATGAAGAACAAAGATGAAATGTATGGAAGAAAGAGCTAGTGAAAGAAAGAGTATGTATGAGAGAGAAAGAGGGATATGTCAGAGAAAGAGGATTAAAGAAAAATAGAGAGCCAGATAGATGAGGGACCAGTCCGATGAGGGACCAGTCCGATGAGGGCCCGGTCCGATGAGGGACCAGTCCGATGAGGGCCCGGTCCGATGAGGGCCCGGTCCGATGAGGGCCCGGTCCGATGAGGGCCCGGTCCGATGAGGGCCCGGCCCACAGAGGCGGAGCTGTTAAAACGAGAAACTACGAAGACCAAAGTCATTACAGGCCGTCTGAAAAAAGGAAAGACAAACTTTTCTTCGCTGAGCAAATTTAGAGGAGACGGTCAACTTTATCTGTCTGCGTTACGATAAGCCAGCGAGTTTTCCGAAAGAGAGAGAGAGTCCACTGAAAGGAAATCAATGTGGTTGAACGAGAGAGAGATTAACCAGCAACGCAGCTTCACCCTGGAGACCTGCTTTGTGTTCCATATTTGACTTAACTAATGGATCACTGTAGCTTCCATTTTCCAATTTTCCGCTCGACTGACCGTAGAAATGCTTTCCATCTACATCCCTCCTCTTCTGGGCTTCAATCCACTTATTTAGCTGATTCCTCCACACTGCCTTCAGAAAAATAGCAATAAACAGAATTTCATGCTCCTCAGTGATTACCTTGGCTTTGCGTCATTGAGGTTTAAATGGAGTTACATGTTTTCTATGGATGAGGGGAATTTCATTATTTGGCAGCTTCATTAACATGATATTATTATTATATTATTGCAATGTTATTATAATAGGCCCTGACAATCATTTTCTCCAAGGAAGCCTTCATGTCTGTCAATGTTGTTCTCAGTGTGCAGTGTGGTTTGAACTGCTGTTACTAGGAGAGAGAAGGGCTGAGTGTGTGAGTAGGGGCTGTGTGTTTGAGGGAGCTGAGTGTGTGTGTGTATCTTGGGGGGCGCTGAGTGTGTGTGTGTGTGTATTTTGGGGGGCGCTGAGTGTGTGTGTTTGTGTGTGTTGGGGGGCTGAGGTGTGTGTGGTGTGTTTTGGGTGTGGGGGAGCTGTGTTTTGTGTTGGGGGCGCTGAGTGTGTCTGTGCGTGTGTGCGTGTGTTTTTTTTTTTTTTTGTGTGTGTGTATGTGTGACGTGTGGTGTGTGTGTGTGTGTTTGGGGGGCTGAGTGTGTGTGTTTGTGTGTGTTTAGGGGGGCTGAGTGTGTGTGTGTGTTTGGGGGGGCTGAGTGTGTGTGTGTGTGTTTTTGGGGGGGCTGAGTGTGTGTGTGTTTTGTATATTCTTTCCTCACACTCTCCTTTGACAGCGGTGCTTTTGAAGCAGCCTTTGATTAAAAGGAGAACATGACTTGGCTATTCAAAACTGTATTCATATATCAGAGGTGGAAAGGAGGAACAAGGGAAGAGAACCAGCGAGGAGAACCTGAACACAGAGGAGTAACCAGGAGAACACAGAGGAGTAACCAGGAGAGCAGAGAGGAGTAACCAGGAGAGCAGAGAGGAGTAACCAGGAGGAGAGGAGTAACCAGGAGAGCAGAGAGGAGTAACCAGGAGAACAGAGAGGAGTAACCAGGAGAGCAGAGAGGAGTAACCAGGAGAGCAGAGAGGAGTAACCAGGAGAGCAGAGAGGAGTAACCAGGAGACATTGAAGTCCTGCTCTGTGTTCAGACTAACTACAGGAGATGTTGAAGTCCTGCTCTGAGCTTCAGACTAACTACAGGAGATGTTAAAGTCCTGCTCTGAGTTCAGACTAACTACAGGAGATGTTGAGGTCCTGCTCAGACTAACTACAGGAGATGTTGAAGTCCTGCTCTGAGCTTCAGACTAACTACAGGAGATGTTGAAGTCCTGCTCTGAGTTCAGACTAACTACAGGAGATGTTGAAGTCCTGCTCAGACTAACTACAGGAGATGTTGAAGTCCTGCTCAGACTAACTACAGGAGATGTTAAAGTCCTGCTCTGAGCTTCAGACTAACTACAGGAGATGTTGAAGTCCTGCTCTGAGCTCAGACTAACTACAGGAGATGTTGAAGTCCTGCTCTGAGTTCAGACTAACTACAGGAGATGTTGAAGTCCTGCTCTGAGTTCAGACTAACTACAGGAGATGTTGAAGTCCTGCTCTGAGCTTCAGACTAACTACAGGAGATGTTGAAGTCCTGCTCAGACTAACTACAGGAGATGTTGAAGTCCTGCTCTGAGTTCAGACTAACTACAGGGATGTTTGAAGTCGCTGCTCTGAGTTCGAGACTAACACGGGAGATGTTAAGTCTGCTCTAGACTACTACAGGGTGAGATGGTTGAAGTCCTGCTCTGACTTCAGACTAACTACAGGAGATGTTGAAGTCCTGCTCTGAGTTCAGACTAACTACAGGAGATATTGAAGTCCTTAGATGGAGACAGAGCCTGGAGATGTTACTGGAGTCTCCACCTCTCCTCTTCTCTCTCTCTACCCTCTCTCTCCTCCCTCCCCCTGTCTCCTTTACCCTCTCTTTCACTCTTCCTCTCCCTCTTTTTTCCTTTTCCCTCTTTCCATCCTTTCCGCTCTCCCTCTGTCTTCCTCTCCTTCGTCCCCTCCCTCCCTCCTGTTTCTCTCCTTCCTCTATCTTCCTGTCCCCTTCTCTCCCTCTCTCTTTCCTCTCTCCGCAGGCCTGTCTCACCCTCTCTTCCCTCTCTCCCCTGTCCTCCCCTCTTTCCCCTCTCTCACCCCTGTCCTCCCCTCTCTCCTGGCGTAGCTGTCTCTAATGTGTTCTCCCTGTTCTCAGATTGCTGTTTTAAAAGATTATTGTGATTATATTAGTAATGGAAGCCTGCAGCCCTGACACTGTGTAGTCTAATCTGTCTTTAACAGCTTTCTGAATCACCCAGTGACTCTTGTTTAATGACAAGCAGCACTCATTCTTTCTATGAAGCTTCCAAACTCTGATGGCATCCTCTCAAAGGTCTCTGTTCAAATGCACTGAAATGGATTGAGTGTGTGTGTGTGCTTTGAGTTGTGTGTGTGTGTGTGTGCTTTGAGTTGTGTGTGTGTGTGCTTTGAGTTGTGTGTGTGTGTGTGCTTTGAGTTGTGAGTGTGTGTGCTGTGACTGTGTGAGTTTGTGTGTGTGTGCTTTGAGTGTGTGCCTGTGTGCTTTGAGTGTGTGTGTGTGCTTTGAGTTGTGAGTGTGTGTGTGTGCTTTGAGTTGTGAGTGTGTGTGTGTGCTTTGAGTGTGTGTGTGTGCTTTGAGTTGTGTGCCTGTGTGCTTTGAGTTGTGAGTGTGTGTGTGTGCTTTGAGTTGTGTGTGTGTGTGCTTTGAGTTGTGTGCCTGTGTGCTTTGAGTTGTGAGTGTGTGTGTGTGCTTTGAGTTGTGTGTGTGTGTGCTTTGAGTTGTGAGTGTGTGTGCTTTAAGGGAGACATTATGGTGTTGTGTGTGTGTGTGCTTTGAGTTGTGTGTGTGTGTGTGTGTGCTTTGAGTTGTGTGTGTGTGTGCTTTGAGTTGTGTGTGTGTGCCTGTGTGCTTTGAGTTGTTGTGTGTGCCTGTGTGCTTTGAGTTGTGTGTGTGTGCTTTGGGGAGGTTGTGGTGTGGCCTGGTGTGTGTTGGAGTTGTGTGTGTGTGTGCTTTGAGTTGTGTGTGTGTGTGTGTGCTTTGAGTTGTGTGTGTGTGTGTAGCTTTGTGTGTGTGTGTGTGTGTGTGCTTTGAGTTGTGAGTGTGTGTGTGTGCTTTGAGTTGTGTGTGTGTGTGCTTTGAGTTGTGTGTGTGTGTTGTGCTTTGAGTTGTGTGTGTGTGTGCTTTGAGTTGTGTGTGGTGTGTGTGCTTTGAGTTGTGAGTGTGTGTGTGTGCTTTGAGTTGTGTGGTGTGTGTACTCTTGAGTTGTTGAGTTGTGTGTGTGCTTTGAGTTGTGTGTGTGGTGTGTTTGAGTGTGTCCTGTGTGCTTGAGTGTGTTTGTGTGTGCTTTGGCGTGTGAGTGTGTGTGTGTGCTTTGAGTTGTGAGTGTGTGTGTCGTGCTGTGTTGTGTTGTGTGCGTGTGCTTTGAGTGTGTTGTGTGCCTGTGTGCTTTGAGTTGTGTGTGTGTGTGTGCTTTGAGTTGTGTGTGTGTGCTTTGAGTTGTGTGTGCGTGCTGTGGTGTTTGAGTTGTGTGTGTGTGTGCTTTGGAAAAGTTGTGTGCCTGTGTGCTTTGAGTGTTGGTTGTGTTGTGGTGGTGTGCTTTTAGTTGTGTGGTTGTGTGTGTGTGCTTTGATTGTGTGTGTGTGTGTTTTGAGTGTGTTGTGTGTGTGGCTTTGAGTGTGTGTGTGTGTGCTTCTGAGTGTGTGTGTGTGTGTGTGTGCTTTGAGTTTTGTGTGTGTGTTTTGGAGTTTGTGTGTGTGTGTGCTTTTGAGTTGTGTGTGTGTGTGCTTTGGTTTGTGAGTGTGTGTGCGTGCTTGTGAGTTTGGTGTGGTGTGTGTGTGTGCTTTGAGTTGTGTGCCTGTGTGCTTTTGAGTTGTGTGTGTGTGTGCTTTTTTTTTTTTTTTTTTTTTTTTTTTTGTGTGTGTGTGTCTATTTGGATGACGTTTTTGAGTTGTTGTGTGTGTGTGTGTCTTGAGTGTGAGCTGTGTGCCTGTGTACTTTGAGTTTTGTGTGGGTGTGTGTGTGCCTTTTGAGTTGTGAGTGTGTGAGTGCGTGTGCTTTGAGTTTGTGTGTGTGTGTGTGTGCTTTGGTATATGTTTGTGTGTGTCTCAGTGTATGAGTGTCTCTGTGTGTGTGAGTGTGTTGTGGTGTGCTTTGAGTTGTGTGTGTGTGTGTGTGCTTTGAGTTGTGAGTGTGTGTGTGTGCTTTGAGTTTGTGTGTGTGTGTGTGTGTGCTTTGAGTTGTGTGTGTGCTTTGAGTTGTGAGTGTGTGCCTGTGGTGCTTTGGAGTTGTGGTGCCTGTGTGGCTTTGAGTTGTGTGTGTGTGTGTGCTTTGAGTTTGAGTGTGTGTGTGTGCTTTGAGTTGTGTGTGTGTGTGTGTGCTTTGAGTTGTGAGTGTGTGTGTGTGCTTTGAGTTGTGTGTGTGTGTGCTTTGAGTGTGTGCCTGTGTGCTTTGAGTGTGTGTGTGTGCTTTGAGTTTTGTGGAGTGTTGTGTGTGCTTGAGTGTGTGTGTGTGTTTGACGTTGGTGTGCCTGGTTTGCTTTGAGGTTGTGAGTGTGTGTGTGTGCTTTGAGTTTGTGTGTGGGGTGGTGCTTTGCGTTGTGTGCTGTTGTGCTTTGAGTTGTTGAGTGTGTGTGTGTGCTTTGAGTTGTGTGTGTGTGTGCTGAGTTTGTGTGGTGTGTGTGCTTTGAGTTGTGAGTGTGTGTGTGTGCTTTGAGTTGTGTGTGTGTGTGCTTTTTGAGTTGGGGTGAGTGTGTGTGCTTTGAGTTGTGTGTCTGTGTGCTTTGAGTTGTGTGTCTGTGTGCTTTGAGTTGTGTGTGTGTGTGCTTTGAGTTGTGTGTGTGTGCCTGTGTGCTTTGAGTTGTGTGTGTGCCTGTGTGCTTTGAGTTGTGTGTGTGTGCTTTGAGTTGTGTGTGTGCCTGTGTGCTTTGAGTTGTGTGTGTGTGTGCTTTTGAGCTTGTGTGTGTGTGTGTGCTTTGGAGTTGTGTGTGTGTGTGCTTGAGTGTGTGTGTGTGTGCTTTGAGTTGTGAGTGTGCCTGTGTGTGCTTTGATATATAGTTGTGTGTGGTGTGTGCTTTGAGTTGTGTGTGTGTGTGTGTGCTTTGAGTTGTGTGTGTGTGTGCTTTGAGTTGTGTGTGTGTGTGTGCTTTGAGTTGTGAGTGTTTGTGATATTGTGTGTTTGTATGTATGCACTTGTACTTGTGTGTGTGTGTGCTTTGAGTTTTGTGTGTGTGCTTTGAGTTGTGTGTGTGTGGTGTGCTTTGCGTGTGTGCCTGTGTGCTTTGAGTGTGTGTGTGTGCTTTTGAGTTGTGAGTGTGTGTGTTGTGCCTTTGGGTTGTGAGTGTGTGTGTGTGCTTTTGAGTGTGTGTGTGTGGCTTTGAGTCTGTGTGTGCCTGTGTGCTTTGAGTTGTGGTGTGTGTGTGTGTGCTTTGAGTTGTGTGTGTGTGTGCTTTGAGTTGTGTGTGTGTGCCTGTGTGCTTTGAGTTGTGTGTGTGCTTTGAGTTGTGTGTGTGTGTGCTTTGAGTGTGTGTGTTGTGTGGTGTGCTTTGAGTTGTGTGTGTGTGGTGTGCTTTGAGTTGTGTGTGTGTGTGCTTTGAGTTGTGTGTGTGTGTGCTTTGAGTTGTGTGTGTGCGTGGTGCTGTGTGCTTTGAGTTTGTGTGTGTGGGTGCCTGTGTGCTTTGGCAGTTTGTGTGTGTGTGCTGTGTGCTTTGGAGTTTGGTGTGTGTGTGTATGTGTTGGAGTTGTGTGTGTGTGTGCTTTGAGTTGTGTGTGTGTGTGTGTGCTTTGAGTTGTGTGTGTGTGTGTGTGCTTTGAGTTGTGTGCCTGTGTGCTTTGAGTTGTGTGTGTGTGTCCTTTGAGTTGTGTGTGTGTGTGTGCTTTGAGTTGTGTGTGCCTGTGTGCTTTGAGTTGTGTGTGTGTGTGTGCTTTGAGTTGTGAGTGTGTGCTGTGTGGGCTTTTGAGTTGTGTGTGTGTGTGTGTGCTTTGAGTTGTGAGTGTGTGCCTGTGTGCTTTGAGTTGTGTGTGTGTGTGTGTGCTTTGAGTTGTGAGTGTGCCTGTGTGCTTTGAGTTGTGAGTGTGTGTGTGTGCTTTGAGTTGTGTGTGTGTGTGTATTTGAGTTTGAGTTTTGTGTGTGTGCTTTGAGTTGTGTGTGCCTGTGTGCTTTGAGTTGTGAGTGTGTGTGTGTGCTTTGAGTTGTGAGTGTGTGCCTGTGTGCTTTGAGTTGTGTGCCTGTGTGCCTTTTGAAGTGTTTTGTGTGTGTCGTGTGTGTGCTTTGAGTTGTTGTGTGTGTGTCTTTGAGTGTTGTGTGTGCCTGTGTGCTTTGAGTTTTGTGTGTGTGCTTTGAGTTGTGTGTGTGTGTGCTTTGAGTTGTGTGTGTGTGTGCTTTGAGTTGTGTGTGTGTGTGCTTTGAGTTGTGAGTGTGCCTGTGTGCTGAGTTGTGTGTGGCCTGTGTGTTTGAGTTGTGTGTGGTGTGCCTGTGTACTTTGAGTTGTGAGTGTGTGCCTGTGTACTTTGAGTTGTGAGTGTGTGCCTGTGTACGCTTTTGAGTTTGTGTGTGTGTGTGCTTTGAGTTTGTGTGTGTGTGTATGGTCTGGTATTGTCCCCTGGTGTGTCTGTCCCCTGGTGTGTGTGTCCCTGGTATTTGTCCCTGTGTGTGTGTGTGTCCCCTGGTGTGTGTCCCCCTGGTATTTGTCCCTTGGTGTGTGTGTGTCCCTTGGTTAATGTGTTCCCTGTCTGACCCGCCCTGGTATGTTCCTGTGTGTGTGTGTGTGTTGTGTGTTCCCCCTGGTGTCTGGTATTTGTTCCCTGGTGTGTGTGTGTGTTTTTTTTTTTTTTTTTTTTTTTTTTTTTTTTTTGTGTGTGTGTGTGTCCTGGAGTGTGTGTCCTGGAGTGTGTGTCCTGTGGTGAGGGTCCCCTGTGTGTGTGTGTCCCTGGTGTGTGTCCCCCTGGTGTGTGTCCCCTGGTATTTGTCCCCCCCCTGGAGTCACCCCTTGTGTCCCCCTTGGTCCCCCCCCCCCCCCGGTGTCTCCTGGTATTTGTCCCACATGGAGTCCCCTTGGTGTGTGTGCCCTCCCTTGCTCCCTCTCACCTGTCCCCCCCGGTGTCCTCCCTGGTATCCTCTTCAGTGTTACCAAATGGTTGCATGTTGCATTATTCAGATACTGACAAAGATCCAGAATCCCCAGAAGCTGTAGCCTCTCTGGTTTTATTACTTTAATATGTTTGTATATTTTTCTATTTATGTTCATTTTTTATCTTAGTTTGTTGCCTTTTTATCTTATTTGATTAATTAGTGTACCTGAATGGATGACATCCAATTTGGTTGTACAATGACAATAAAGATATTTTATTCAGATACATGGTCTAACCTTCCATCCCAGCTCTCCACACGTGATTCTTGCTGTTTCATCAGTCAGCTTGGGCCACATACGTAGCTATTTTGAAAACACCCAAGAGATTTTGGTTTTTTTTCTTCTAAATGCTGTTTTTTTTTTTTTTTTTGGTCTGATCATCGATGTGTTTGCTTGTTTCCAGTACATAGCTTCTTAGTAGCTCTGTTGTCTGGCGGCTTGTGGTTTTGGGGAAATGGAGGAGGAGGAGGAGGGGGAGAGGAGGTGAAGGAAGGGAGAGGAGGGGGAGACATGGAGGGTAAGGGGAGATCATGTGAGGAGGAAGGGGAGACATGGAGGCGGTCGGAAAGGGGAAGGAGGAAGAGGTACACATGGAGGAGGATTGGGGAGAGGAAAGAGGGGAAGGTGACAAGATCTTGAGAACCACTGAGTTCAAAACAAGATCTGTCACGTTTAAGCACTTTAGTACAAATCACCTGATGTTATAAATCACCTGATTAACCCGACCCTCCTCTTCTCTTCTCTTCCCTCCAACCCTCCTCCTCCCCCCTTTTGTCTGCCCTCCTCCCTCCTCCTCCTTTCGCCCTGATCCTCCATCTTCCTCCTCCCTCCTCTCTCTCTCCCTTCTAGTTCTACAGGACGTCTGATTGAGACGGTGTTTGAGGTTATCATTGTCTAGGAAGGAAGACTTCCCTGGAAATTAGACTTAGATTCATTATACTTGAAAGACACTGAAGGTTTCTCAGCAGAATAATTAGACAGCTATGATGAAACACTGAAGGTTTCTCAGCAGAATAATCAGACAGCTATGATGAAACACTGAAGAGCCTGTTGGTTTGTCAAAACCACAGGACAGTCGTCTAGGCACCTGGTCAGGAAGGAATTTGTCTTGCTTGTTGGACATTTCCTTCGATGTTTGAGACAAAAATATGATAAGACATAAAATGCTAATTTGTGGAGGATTGGTATAGAGTCATATGGAACTTTCAATCCATTTAAAACGTCTGTAAACAATCTCAACTTCTTCTCCTCTTGTGTCTCTCTCTTGCTCTCTCTTCCTGTCTCTCCCTGCTTCTCTGGTCTCCAGTCTCAGCTCAGCGTACCAGTGTATCTACTACTCTCCAGAGCACACAGCGAAGGCCCAGGAGGTCCTGGGGCAGGTGGGGGAGCTGCAGCCCCTGGTGTCCACCCTAGCTGAGCATCTGCTGGTGGCTGCTCGACAGCACTCCTCCGCTGGCCTGAGAGATGCACTCCAGCCCCTGGCTGAGAAGGTGAGACCAGGCCCCACTCCTCACCTGCAGCTTCTGTCACAGGAACTACATGAACTTCACCCTCCGCAGGTGGTCTCATCCTTTATCCTCCTCATCCCTCATCCTCGTCCGAGCTCAGGTCCTCTACCAGAGGCCTAGGAGCTTGAGGGTTCTGCGCTGTGTGTGTGTATCAACAACGTAATGTGTTTGTTTTTTTTTTTTTTTGTTTTGTTGTATGCCGGGGCAAGTGTGTGCAACTGTGACAGTCGCGTGCGTGCAGCTGCAAGTGCAAGATGACGGTAACCATACAGTACATACTTAACTACTACTATACATACATACTAGTATGTATGTATGTATAGTATAAAGTAGCAATCAGTAGCTAAATGAAAACAAACAAATACTTAACACTATCATATATATCAATGTATATCGTAATGTATGTAATGATAATAAGATCTTAAAGATGTATATAGAATATATCCATAAAATAATCCATAATAGCTATTATCTATAGAATAAAAATATAGAATAACTAAACCATAAAATACTATCTAAATAATGGATATAATAAACACGTCATTGGAGCCAAAAATTGCTTGGCCCACCCCTGACATTCTTAATAACCAAGAAAATGAAGTAATTAATCCACAGAAAAGTATTTGAAAAATTAACACCAATGGTTTTGCTAGCAAACAAGATTCAATTTACCGTGTTCGTGTGATATTGAATAACACAAAAAAACAAAACAGAGAAAAAAAGGCAAAATTTGACACAATTTCACCAACACACTACAAAAAGATGGGCCGGACAAATTTATTGGCACCCTTAACTTAATGTTTGGTTGCACACCCTTTGGAAAAAAGAACTGAAATCAGTCGCTTCCTATAACCATCAATAAGCTTCTTACATATCTTCTCACCCGAATTGTTGACCACTCTTCTTTTTTAGCAAACTTGCTCAGGCTCCTACCCATTATGGAATGGGTGTCCTATACCTACCAACAGCCAAAAATCAGTTTAAGATACTACCACAACCAGGTGTATCACCAATTAGAATATAAAAGAAACATACTAGGAACTACGATTGAACAACGCCACATACACCGAAACTCCCAGCGACTATTCCGGTCTGAACCTCACATTTCTGGGTGCAATTATTTGAAAGTATGTTAAATGGGGTCATTGTCCTGCTGGAAGACACATGATCTCGGACGCAAACCCAGCTTTCTGACACTTGGCCCTACATTGCGACCCAAAACCCTTTGGTAATCCTCAGATTACATGATGCCATGCACACAGTAAAGGCACCCAGTGCCAGAGGAAGCAAAACAACCCCAAAACACCTTTGAACCTCCACCATATTAGACTGTAGGTACTGTGTTCTCTTCTTTGAAGGCTTCATTAACCATTCCTATACTCAGGTACAACAGCCACTCGCAAGGCACTCAAGAAACGTCACAGCAAAAAGAAAAAACAATCCCTAAGAACGATGTGCTTTACCAGTAAAAGCGTCGCCTACTCATCTGGGTCATCACCTAGTCCATAAGACGATTTAATACACCAGAAGGAACATCTGGCTCTGGAACTGTCATGTACCCCATTGCAAAACTGTAGGTCTGTGAGCTTTTTATGCACGGCAGAATGGCTCTAGTGTGCAAAGCAGCAGTGCGGCAAGATCACATCCCGAGAGGTCTCCTGCCACCATTAGACGAGTATGCAAATATTATTACATCACCAGAGTTCGACGTAGAGAATGTTCGAGCGCACTGACACTACCGGATGAACCACCGCGAAAGCACTGCAGGACAGCTGAAATTTACTATTGGAGACATCTGTTTGCGGCGGCTGCGTAATAAGCGTTCCGAACATCCGACGAAGCTATCCTGGCCCGCCTTGACGGAAAAACCTTTACATTCAATAGTGGTTTCTCTGCTAGCCCAGGCACGCTACCAGGGAGAAATATACGCATACAAGATTGCCATGGGTTAGGCTGAAACTTCGTGATCAAGAGTGCGTGCAACCTGTGACAACAGAGGAAACAACAATTCAGCTAAGAATCATACATGAGAGAGGATGGACTGCAACCTTTAGAGAATTGTATGAAGATAGTTTTCTCACAGAAAAAAAGTTAGTTCTCAAGTCCTCAGGACAGCCTATCTCTTATCCTCTTTCTAGATTCTCCATGACAGAGTACATAGAATGCGAACACACACGAAAACACAAGTTGCAAAGTACTGAAGTCGATATCTACTACTTTTTAGTTCATAGCCTTGTTAGCGGTAAAGTCAAAAAACGTGCATAAGAGTTAGAGTAGGATACATTTTAGATTGTAGCCCGTAACAAAAACTAAGAGATTTACGCTTGCCACCGAGGTAGGTTAGAAAGAGAGAAGGCATTCACATAAGCTTGAGAACAACAGAACATTAAAATTCATCCCACAGATGACAACCGCCAAAAGGTGCAATCAAAATTTCTCGTTCCCCGCAAAACCCATCTTTTGAGTTTTCGTGAGTGAAATTCGCGCTGATCAAAAATTTTGCTTTATATACCCTGTTTTTTTTGTGTTTTTCCAATACACACAAAGGAATTAAACATGTGCATAGCAAAAAATGTGTATTTTCAATACTTTTCTGTGAGAAATACCTCATTTTCTGGAAAAATGTCAGGGGTGCCAACAATTTTGGCCATGACTGTAGATATATAGATATTTATGTTAAAAGGTTGTTTAAAAAACTTTTTTTACTGGACTGTAGAGAGTAATCATCCTGTGCTTTAATCTGTTCAAGGCTGCTGTGTTCGATCCTGTGTGCTTTGTTCTGATCGAGACAGAGGGAGTTGTGTGTGTGTGCTTTGCGTTGTGTGTGCTGTGTATGTGTGTATAGAGAAATTGGTAAGGATGTTATTTAGATTCGTTATTTTTTTTTTGTTTTCACACATAGTAGTACATATTGGGGTGGTATTATGCGATTTATTCTGTTCTGCATATTCGTGAACGTATCTGGTTTTATGTTTTTTGAGGGAGGCATTATCTCCGCTTCTTCCCGAGTACCAGCTTTCACTACGGTCAGCCTTTTTCCTCCTCTCATCCTTTAGTGTAATGTTGTTTGAAGAAGGATGTATAATGGGTGCCCACTGGTATTTTGCTCCCTCCGACCTGGGACTTACGTTCCTCGTCCCTGGTATCTGTCCCCTTGTGTCCTCCCCCCCCCCCCGGCTCCCCTTGGTATTGTTCCCCCTGGCTGTCCCTCTGGGTGTGCCCCCCCCCCCCCCCCGTGTCCTCCCTGGTATTTGCTCCCCCTGGTGTCCCGCTGTGGGTGTGCCCCTCCGCATCCCCCCCCCCCCGGTGCTCCTCCCTGGTCATCCTCTTCAGTGTTACCAAATGGTTGCATGTTGCATTATTCAGATTCTGACAAAGATCCAGAATCCCCAGAAGCTGTAGCCTCTCTGGTTTTATTTATTTTCATCAATGTTTTATATTTTTCTTATTATATGTTCATTATCTTAGTTTGTTGCCTTTTTATCTTATTTGATTAATTAGTGTACCTGAATGGATGACATCCAATTTGGTTGTACAATGACAATAAAGATATTTATTCAGTCATGGTCTAACCCTTCCATCCCCCCAGCTCTCCACACGCTTCATTAGCAGCTTGGCCCACATACAGTAGATATTTTGGAAAAACCAAGAGATTACTTGTTTTTTTTTCTCCAATAATGCTTTTTTTTGCTGATCCAAGATGTGTTTGCTTGTTCCAGTAATAGCTTCTTAGTAGCTGTCTGGCGGCTTGTGTTTGGGGAATGGAGTAGGAGGAGGCTGAAGGGTGGACGCGACTTCTCTTTTCTTTTGTTTATATTTCAGTGAAGTTTAGGAGGATGTAAGAGTAATTGGGGCAGAGAAGCGGTGTGATAAGATCGAGACCGCGGATGAGAGCGAGAACTTTCCTGTGCGCTGTGTTGTATATATCTTGGCTATCCCGTGTCCTGTTGGAAATGACGCGGTAGGGAACGGTGGATAATGTTGGGTTACTTGAATTATGGGCTTTAAGGAATTCTCGGTTGGTTTCTGGTGGTTTTTGTATAATGTTTTATCAAGGTTTCTGGAGGGCTTGTGTGTTATTTGGTGTGAATAAAGATGTTGTGGTGGTGTTTGGGGGGTATCTGTTTGGTCCTGTATAATGGCTATAATAGGTAGTATTCTATTGTTAGTGAGAATCATAGGGTGATTGGGTAATGTGGATGTATAATGTATGGAGGATATGTTGTGTTATTTTGATATGTGGGTGCGGACAAAGTATCGTAATAATGGTTAGTTAGTCTGGTAGTGGGGATAGATTGGTATCAAGATTGTTGTGGAGGGAATGTTTTTGGGAAATGGTGGAAGGTGGATGCGTGTGGATAAGGAGTGTGGGGTTGAATTTAGGTGGTATATGTGTTGTAATAACAAGATAACGGGTGTATAGTGACGACTGTGTAGCTTCAAAATACAAGAATCTGTGCACGTATTAACATTGTGTCTATCTTCATATATATGGAGTATCTAAATCTTCCTGTATCGTTTCATATATTATCTATCGTTTTGATTTAAGATTTATCACACCTCTATCCTTCTTCTGGCTTCCTTCTGTCGTGTACTTTTTCCTCCTACTCCTCACCCGTCCCGCGCTTAGTGATCTGCATCATTCTTCTTCGCGGGGCGTCTTTCCTTTTCGCTTGACTTGGCGTGAGATGTGCGCATCCTTTAGCTATGGTTTCTCTCTCGGTTTCTCTCTCCCTCCTCTCTACTCTCCCTTCTAGTTGGTGCTAGATGCATTGAGGACGGGTTGGTTACTGTTGATGGTGTAGTGAGGGGGTGGTAGGTACTTTGTAGTTATTCGTTGAGATTTTATCTTGTTGAATCTATTGTGATCGTAAGTTTAGGTGAAGAACTGTTCCCTGGCCTTGAAAAATCTATGATCGTGTATGTATTTGATGAATCTTTCATTATACTTTGTGTATGTAAGGGTATCATCGTGGAAAGGTCGGAGTTCATCCGAAGCACGAATTAATTAGGACGAGCGGGCTTAGTGGGAGTGGAAGGACAGTCACGTTGGTGTATAGGTTTGTTTTGTTCTTCTTCAGCTGAGAGAGAATAAATCAGAGCACTAAGTGACTTGAAAAACCATGCCTGATGAGACCTTTGGTTTGTCAAACATCAAGGACAGTCGTGGATCTTTATTTGTTTGCTCTTTTATCTCTTTTGGTTTCAGGTAAAGTGTGTTGTTAGAGTTGTTGTCTGCTTGTTGGACATCTTTCCTTACTTTGGATGATCTTGAGTATCAAGTAATATGAATATTAAGATGACAGGTTAGAGAAATGCTAACGATTTAGTTGGGTGACGGTTTTGGTGGTCTGTGCGTTTGCGAGGTCAGTCGGTTATGGGGGTTATGAGTTCATATGGAACTTTTCGAATCTGGTAGTGTTATGAAACGCTGTCTTAGACATAGATACGTGCAACTTACTTTCCTCCTCTGTGTTCTCTTTCTCTGTCTTGCTTTCTCTTCACATGTGCGTCTCGCGCTGGCTGTCAATCTGGTCTCAGTGCTCCTGACATGCGAGGCGTACCAGTGATTTTAGTCTTACTACTCTCCAGAGCACACAGCGAAGGCCCAGGAGGTCCTGGGGCAGGTGGGGGAGCTGCAGCCCCTGGTGTCCACCCTAGCTGAGCATCTGCTGTTGGCTGCTCGACAGCACTCCTCCGCTGGCCTGAGAGATGCACTCCAGCCCCTGGCTGAGAAGGTGAGACCAGGCCCCACTCCTGCAGCTTCTGTCACAGGAACTACATGAACTTCACCCTCCGCAGGTGGTCTCATCCTTTATCCTCCTCATCCCTCATTCCTCCTCCATCCGTTTTATCCTCCTCATCCATCTCATTCCTCCTCATCCTTGATCCTCCTCATCCCCTCTATCCTTCCTCATTCCTTTTATCCCTCCTTCATTCCCCTCAGTCCTCCTCAGTCCCATCATCCTCCTGCGATCAATCCCTTTATTTCCTCGCTCATCCCTCATCCTCGCTGTATCAAAGTCCTGTCATCTCTTGGTCACTCAATCGCTTATTCATGCGCTCTTCTCATCCTTCGTAGTTCTACCGTTCTGATCCCGTCTATTGCGCGTCCTCATCCGTAATCATGCTTGAATCGTGCTTGCTCTATCCCGTTCATAATGTATCTCGTTCATCCTTATTCTCCCGTGGTGCGTATCCGGCGTCATCCTGCGATATACCGGTATGCTCAGAGAAAGTCCTATCTTGGAATCTCAGTGAGGCCTGAGAGTGCATTGAGTAGGTGACTATTACTAGCGCGTGTGTGTGATTTGGCTAATTGCAAGTAGTATCGGTGGTAGCGCCTGATTTGGCGCTGAGCAGTAGGGATTTTATGCGATGATGTGTGTGTGTGTTTTGTCTTCGAGTTTTCATCGAGAGTTTTTCTTTGCTTGAGAAGATGTAGAGAGTTTTTCAATAATGTATTGTGTGATCTTGGATTAGCAGTTGCGGGGTATTAGTACTGGTATTATGTGTATTCTTTGTTAACGATTCTGATCCTTTGTAGTTTTTTTGTTTCGTGACGAATGGTGGAATGTATGGGGTGTGGATGTAGTGATGGTGGTTAGCAGTGGACGCTTGTTAAGTTTTGGAGTGCCTTGTGTTCTGTGTGTCGGTAGTGGTAGTTTGGCGAGTAGTGCGATAACCAATTATACATAGCTATACTAACGTACTGTGAGCGATCTTTTTTTATTAGGCATATTTCATATCGTAGGATGTTATTGTATTGATAAATGATTATTTTTATAAATGTAGTTAGTAGTTAAGGCTAATGTTGATCGTATAAGTTTGTTTAGTTTTAGTGGGAAGCTGATATATCGAGAAAGTAGGGTAATATGGTTTCATTAGATGAGTGTTAGTATGAGGAGTATGTTTATATCATTGTATATGTATGTATGTAAATGTATAGATAAAGATGTATATAGATATATCTAAATATCTACAGTATATCTATAGATATATAGATATCCTATATATATAGGCTATATATATAATAGATATTTATGTTAAAAGGTTGTTTAAAAAACATTTTTTTACTGTCTGCTACGAGCAGTAATCATCCTGTGCTTAATCTGCTTCAAGGGCTTGCTGGATTCGATCTTGGTGTGCTTTGTTCCTGATCGAACGAGAGCGAGTTGTGTGTGTGTGTCTTGTGCATTTGTGTGTGCGTGTATGTGGGTGTGTTCCGTGTGATATGTCTGTGTGTGTGTATGTTCCGTGTGATGTGTGTGTTGTGGTGATGTGTGTGTTGTATGGGGCCGTGTGTGTGTATGTCCATGGTGTGGCTGTGTGTTTGTGCATGTGTGTGGTGTATGTGCCCTTTGTTCTTCAAACGGTGTTGTGTATGTGTCGTGCTGTGTGCCTGTACGGGTATGTTCCGTTTGTGGGTGTTCAATATGTGCCGTGTGGGTGTGTAAAAGTGCCGTGGTTGTGTCTTGTGTATGTTCCGGGTGTGTGGTGTATGTGTGCCGGTGGTGGTGTGTATGTGCCGAATTGTTGTTTGGTGTATGTAGCCGTGTGTGTGTGTATGTTGCCGTGGTGTGTGGTATGTGCTTGCATTGTGTGTGTGTGTGTATGTGCCATGTGTGTGTGTATGTTCCGTGTGTGTGTGTGCCGTGTGTCTGTGTATGTGCCCGTGCGTGTATGTCGTCGTGTGTGTGGTGTGCTGTATGTGACCGTTGTGTGTATGTTGTGGTGTATGTTCTGTGCCGTGTGTGAGTGTGTGTGTGTGTGTGCTGTGTGTGTGTTCCGTGTGGATTCCCAGATCAAAGGCCCTTCTCCAAGGAAAGGCTATGCAGGGTAATTGAATTGTTTGTTTGTTGTTGTTGTTGTTGTTGATGTAGCTGCTGTCGCTGGGTATAGACGAGGAGATGGAGGAGAAATGCTATTGGTCCCTGGGTTAGGGCTGGTCCCTGGGTTAGGGCTGGTCCCTGTCTGGGGTTAGGGTTGGTCCCTGGGTTAGGGTTGGTCCCTGTCTGGGGTTAGGGCTGGTCCCTGGGTTAGGGCTGGTCCCTGGGTTAGGGTTGGTCCCTGTCTGGGGTTAGGGTTGGTCCCTTTCTGGGGTTAGGGTTGGTCCCTGGGTTAGGGCTGGTCCCTGTCTGGGGTTAGGGCTGGTCCCTGGGTTAGGGCTGGTCCCTGTCTGGGGTTAGGGCTGGTCCCTGGGTTAGGGCTGGTCCCTGGGTTAGGGCTGGTCCCTGGGTTAGGACTGGTCCCTGGGTTAGGGCTGGTCCCTGGGTTAGGGCTGGTCCCTGTCTGCACATCCTCCTCAACCTGCTGCTCTCAGGAGACACTCTAGATCTGCTCTATAATAACCTCATATCCTCCCCCTCTCTGACAGGGCAGTGCTGCTCTATAATAACATCAATCATATCAGAGCTTTGCTGCTCTATAATAACCTCATATCCTTTCTCTCTTTCAGACAGAGCAGTTTGTTCATGCTCTCAAAGAGGAGCTGGTAAAGAGTGCACTGCTGGCTCTGCATGCTGCTAGACCCAGCTACGTGACCCAGAACCAGGACCAGGAACAGACCCAGAACCAGGTCCAGGAACAGACCCAGGAACAGAACCAGGAACAGAACCAGGCCCAGACTCCACCAGGCCAGCACCACCCAGCTCCAGCCAGTCCGCCCCAGACCCGGAGCCCTGTGGGGCCAGGTAGCCCATCTGTGGGGCCGGGTAGCCCATCTGTGGGGCATGGGAGCCCATCTGTGGGGCCTGGGAGCCCATCCACACCAGCTAGTGGGAGTCCTGTGGTGTGTAACAACATAAATGGGTCAGAGACGCCCCCTGGAGGCTTGGAGGAAAGATTGCAGCTCACACACCAGGACTCTATACCCCCTCACAAGGAGTATGACGAGGAGGAGTGGGCAAGTAGCTGTCTGTCTGTCTGGGTGTTCTTGTACTGTTGTTCTGTTTAGCCTGTGCTTGTGGTGTGCGTCGTATCGCTGTCGGTGTGGCATGAGCCTGGATCTGTCTTCTTTCTTGAGTTAACCTTGTAGCTTGTGTCTGCTCTGGTCTGGGGCGTGTGTAGGTCTATCCTTTGTCGTCTGTTGTTCTTGTTTCTGTCTTGTCGGTCTGTTAGATTTCTTGTTCTGTCTGTGCGCTTTTGGATCTTTTCTGTTGCTCGAATCTGTCTCCTGTCATGCTTGCTTGTCTCGTCTTTACTCTGTCTTGTCTTGTCTGGTCGTACTTGTCTCACGCTGTGGCTGGGTTCTGTCTGGTCTGTCTTGTCGGTAGCTGTCTCTGTGTGCTGTCTGCTCTTGCTTCTGTGTTTTTCTACTCTTGGCTGTCTTTCTGGTTCACTGGATCTGGGTTGTGTCTGTTCTGCTGTGTTTGGTGGGTGTATGTTGTGTGTGTGTCTGCTGTCTGTCTGTCTCTGTCATACCTTCTGTCTGTCTGTCTGTCTGTCTGTCTGTCTCTGGGTGGTCACCTGTCGTCTGTCGCCCTGTTTGTTCTGTGTGCTGCCTTGTCTGTCTGCTCTTTGGCCTGTTGTTTTCTGTTACGTGTTCTTGGTGGTTGCTGTCATTTGTTGTCGGTGGGTTGCTTGTGGCTGTCTGTTTCTGTCTTGTCGTGTTTCTGTCTGATTCTGCCTGTGTGCTTCTCCGTGTCTGTCTTGTGTCCTGTTTCTTGTGGGTCTGTGTCTTAACTGTTGTTTTGTCTTGTTCTTGAGGGGTTGTTTATGTCGAGATCTGATTGTTCTGGTGTTCTTATGTCTGTGTTGTGTGCGTACTTTGGTTGTCTGTATCTATTCTGGCCTGCTGCTCAATTGGTGTGGTGTGTTTGTGTGTGTGTGTACACACACCATAACACACACCATAACACACACACCATAACACGCACACCATAACACACACACACACACACCATAACACACACCATAACACACACCATAACATACACCATAACACACACACACACACACACCATAACACACACCATAACACACACCATAACATACACCATAACACACACGTGTGTGTCTGCAGGACAGGGTGTGGGCCAGTGTAGCTAAGAGCCTCCATTGTGTCATCGCCATGGTGGACAAGCTCCTTGAACAAGACCAGGACCAGCCAATCCCTGACCATACGCTGGCTGATGTCATCACCTCTCATAGCCCTGGTACGTATCCACCTCATTAAACTTTGCTGGAATCAACTCTACATTTAGCTCCAGTAGGGTTAGGGACAGACTGATGGCTCCAGTAGGGTTAGGGGCAGGGTGTGTGTGTTTGTGTGTGTGTGTGTGTGTGTGTGTGTGTGTGTGTGTGTGTGTGTGTGTGTGTGAGGGAGAAAGAGAGAGAGTGTGTGCAAGGGAAAGAGAGGGTGTGTGTGTTTTTGTGTGCGTGTGTATTTCAGGAGATTTATTCCGCTAGTCTTTTGTCGCACCAAGGAGATGAAACATAAAGTTTATCATGTGTGTTCAAATTATTACACACACGCGTGTTCAAATTATCACACACATGCATGTTCAAATCATCACATACACGCATGTTCAAATCATCACATACACAAACATGTTAAAATCAACATCACACGCACACAAACTGTTAACATAGGCAGCACTGCCCCCTGTCGACCATAATAGCACACTTTTAAACTGTCTTGCAAACCCTCTCCACACCTCCAAAACACACCTTACACACAGACCTCACAAACACACTTTACACACACATCTAACAAACACACCTTATACACCTCAACCCCCTGCTCAACTTTGTTTGATCTTAGTTAGTAAATGTTGTGATCAAGAATAAAATGACAATGTTGATTAGAATCCCATCTGTCGTCTCTTAGCAGGGGACTGGTGTGAGCAGCTTCGCCCCCTGGTGGCCAGACTGCAGCGCAGCGTGGGGGAGGTGGGCTGCAGAGCCGTGGGGGCCCTGAGCTTCGTGCTGCTGCAGGAGGCTGTGTGCAGCGCCCCCCAGGGGCTGATGCTGCAACAGCGGAGGGACGTCGTGTTCAGCCAGGCGGTATGCAGCTACTCTCACCCACAGAACTGCAGGCAGGCAGCAAGACCCAGGCTCCCTGCTCCCAGGGGTTATGGGCTAGGGGCTAGGATGAGGGGTTAGGGCAAGGGGTTATGGGCTAGGGGCTAGGACAAGGGGCTAGCACAAGGGGCTAGGGCTAGGGGTTATGGGCTAGGGGCTAGGACGAGGGACTAGGGCTAGGGGTTATGGGCTAGGGGCTAGGGCGAGGGGCTAGCACGAGGGGCTAGGGGTTATGGGCTAGGGCTAGGGCAAGGGGTTATGGGCTAGGGGCTAGGACGAGGGGCTAGCACAAGGGGCTAGGGCGAGGGGCTAGGGGCTAGGACGAGGGGCTTGGACAGGGGGATAGGGCTAGGATAACGGGTTAGCCCTGTAGTCTCTACATTTCCATGCTTCTGTGGAAAGCTCACCTGATCCCTGTGTGCGTGTGTGTGCGCGTGCGTGCGTGTGCATGCGTGTGCGTGCGTGCGTGTGCGTGTGTGTGCGTGCGTGTGCGTGTGTGTGCGTGCGTGTAGCTGGCAGCGCTTGCCTGTGGCTTTATGATGAAGCTGTATGCAGGGGTGCAGGACCAGGCCTTCCTCAAACAGCTCCACCTGGTGGGCGTCCTGGCACAGTTCGAGAGCCTGCTGAGCACTTACAGTATGTACACCCCCCACACGCACGCACACACACATACATACACACACTAACGCACATGCACACACTCACACACACGCACACTCACACACATGCACATACACTCACACACACACACACACACACACTCACACACGCACGAACGTACACACACACACTCACACACATACACTCACACATGCACACATACTAACACAGCTGCACACACACACACATGCACACACTCACACACACTCATACACATGCACACACACATACATACACACACTAACACACACGCACACTCACACACACGCACACTCACACACATGCACATACACTCACACACACACACACACGCACACCCACACACGCACGAACGTACACACACACACTCACACACATACACTCACACATGCACACATACTAACACAGCTGCACACACACACACACACACACATGCACACACTCACACACATGCATACACATGCACACACACATACATACACACACTAACACACACGCACACTCACACACACACACACTCACACACATGCACATACACTCACACACACACACACACGCACACCCACACACGCACGAACGTACACACACACACATACACTCACACATGCACACATACTAACACAGCTGCACACACACACACACATGCACACACTCACACACACTCATACACATGCACACACACACGCACACATACACATGCACACACACACATACATACACACACGCACGCACACATAAACACACATACATACACGCATACACACATGCACACATATACACACGCACACACACTCATGCACACATCCACACACACTCACACACACACATACACACGCACACACACTCATGCACACATGCACACATACACACACACTCTCACACACACACATACACACGCACACACACACATACACACACACACACATATTCTGGGTTCTGGAGAACCACATTCCAGTGACATGACAAGTAACCATTATAGAGAGTTGTGCAAGAATGGATTGTGATGGATGGGTGTGCCTTAATTAAGTGTTGCCCTTCCACATTCTTAGCTTATTAGATGTGACCTAATAACTAATATTAGCTTTGGACCACAGCATAACCTATTGTAATATAATAAAATATAATGAAGTAATATGTGTATATGTATATATATACATATATATATATATATATATATATATATATACATATGTATATATGTATATATATATATGTCTTTATTATTTTCGCCAAACCATCCTCATTATCTGGATTACATAGACAATGCCAGTGCCAAAGTGTTTGTCTCGGACTCCATGACACTGCTTGTATTAGGATTTACGTTCCCTTGCACGGTGTAAGTGTTTGTCTCGGACTCCATGACACTGCTTGTATTAGGATTTACGTTCCCTTGCACGGTGTAAGTGTTTGTCTCGGACTCCATGACACTGCTTGTATTAGGATTTACGTTCCCTTGCACGGTGTAAAGACTTGATTGGCCTTCCCTTGCACCAAGACGCGATTGTTTTTCTGCCAGGAAAAGTAGGCTTTTCGCTAACGTACTGTTGGAGTATGTGATTTTACTCCGTTACGTGTTCATGCATCGAGAGTGGTAAGATGGATCACCAGGATTTAGTAAAGTTAAGTTCAATTAAGTTTATTCCCTGACAATACAATTCTAATACAGATATCTGGGTCGCTTCAAGGTCCCTAACTGCACACAACTACGTGCGTCTTATGCTTGGCACAGCAAAGAACGACACCTTTCCTTGGGAGACCCACAGTAATATAGATAACGTTATGCATTTAATTAGGGCAGGAGCTCCTCCACCTTCGGTGGTGTCCGCCCATGGTTCGATGGCCGTCTCATCTCCTCACATGGTAGAGAGGACCCTCTTTGTTGCCTCTTTCTCCCAGGTGTTGTTGTATCTGACTCTGCACTCAAAGAAGACAGTGTCCCCTCCTCCCCCCATCCCGAGATAAGACAGTAGAATACATCATACTGCTGACTATGTGTGGACTGTTGACTCCCTCTTGATTCCCACAGTGTGTTACATTTCTTGCCTGATGAAAAAGTACCGTCTGTCTGCGTCACAAATCTCATGTGTTAGTCACAAGTAAATCATTGTATTCTTCATTGTTAGCATAAGTAAATCATTATGTCCTTCAGTACCTAGAAACCTGGGCTATTTTTAGTATAACAAATACGTCTTAATCTGCTCCACAAATTAGTTTCAGTTCTTGTAGCGTGCTGTTTGATACGAGCCTACTTCCCCATTGTCATGGAACTGAGCAGCTAAATTTGTATTTAGCACATCTTAGTTTGATAGCTCTACTAATTAACTAGAGCTAGTTAGCTTAAGCTTATGCTAACTAGCGAGCTAACTAATTAGCTCGAGCTAACTAGTATTATATGTAGTTGTTGTATCCTCTCTAGTTGTATTTTATTTATTTTGAAATATTTTACTACATGTTTCTATTTATGTTCATTTTTATCTTAGTATGCTACCTAGCATAGCATGTTTTTAAAGATGTACCTGAAGTTCAAGAGGCCAGTATGGAAGTGATCAGAGTTTACTTGGTGAGTCTGGAGTTAGTGTTCTAGCAGGCCCTGAGAGAGAACATGATGCTGGAAGCTGTATCTCAACAGCTGTGTTCAGGACAATACTAATGTGTGTGTGTGTGTGTGGTGTGTGTGTGTGTGTGTGGTGTGTGTGTGTGTGTGTGTGTGGCGTGTGTGGTGTGTGTGTGTGTTCCAGGTGAAGAGGTGGGCATGTTGGAGGACATGGAAGTGGGCATCTCTGATCTCCAGCATGTCACCTTTAAGATCACCCAGGCCAGGACAGATCAACCCTGTGACTTGCAACCCATCGTCTGTGGCACTCGGTAAGAATCAGCTAACATACTGTATCTTCAAAGGGACACACAGGCTACACAATACTGGAAGAATGGACTTGACCGCATACTTATCCTTAATTCAGAGGATCGAGACAGAGGGGGAGAGAGAGGGGGAGAGAGGGGGAGAGAGAGGGACTCACCCTGTGGGGAGAGAGAGGGGGACTCACCCTGGGGGGGGGAGAAAGGGGGAGAGACAGAGGGGAGAGAGAGAGGGAGAGAGAGAGGGAGACAGAGGGGAGAGAGAGGGGGGAGGGAGAGGGATTCACCCTGGGCGGAGAGGGGAAAGCCTTGCCCTGGTGGCTTGATGTTCAATCCAGCCATGGTCTTTAATTGCGTAACATTGCCACACAATTCCTCTTCATGATAACTACAATAACGATATTCAAGCTATCAGGCCAACCTTAATCCTCTTGAATAAGAGTGTCTACTAAGTGTGATAACTATCTCTCTAAATAACAGAAGAAGCATTGCCTTCTGCTGTCTTCCAGTCTGTAAGGAAACACTTTCGTTCTGTGTAGAACACGCTGGCTCAGTCAGATGTTAGCGTTACAGGCATTTCTAAAGATCAGAAATCGACAATAGACATCAGAGACGCTTCCCATGCTAAATGTTTTAGATCTGAATCAGGATTGGTTGAATTTTCGTCATGTAAATTTGCAGAAACGGGGAATTTAGTGTGACAGGAAGAAGCAAACAATGAACGTATAGAGATGTTAAATAAAAGGTCTGGAAGTACTATAAACTAACAATAAATAAAACAATCTTAAGTTTGAAATGAAATCAAATAACTATATATAAACGATGAGAATATGAAAAAAAAGAATTAATATGTGTTAGTGAGACGTGCACAGCATGGTTTGTGCAGGGTGCAAGTAGGTTTGAATAGTCGATAGGTAAAAGTGTTAAATGTCAATTCAGCAGTGCATTGAGTCAATTCAGCAGTGCATTGAGTCAATTCAGCAGAGCATTGAGTCAGTTCAGCAGAGCATTGAGTCAGTTCAGCAGTGCATTGAGTCAATTCAGCAGTGCATTGAGTCAATTCAGCAGAGCATTGAGTCAGTTCAGCAGAGCATTGAGTCAATTCAACACATTACATAACTCAGGGTACACACTGAATCACAGTAGTTAGTGCCAAGGAACAGTTTAGTATAAAACAATTTACTTTAAGTTCATATCAAACCAGGGAGGGTGCAGATGTTTTCTGTCCGTGCGAAGCCAAGTGAACGATGTGATTCTTGTGAAGCCAAGTGAACGATGTGATTCTTGTTAAGCCAAGTGAACGATGTGGTTCCTGTGATTCACTTGTGAAGCCAAGTGAACGATGTGGTTCCTGTGATTCACTTGTGAAGCCAAGTGAACGATGTGGTTCTTGTTAAGCCAAGTGAACGATGTGGTTCTTGTGAAGCCAAGTGAATGATGTGGTTCCTGTGATTCACTTGTGAAGCCAAGTGAACGATGTGATTCTTGTGAAGCCAAGTGAACGATGTGATTCTTGTGAAGCCAAGTGAACGATGTGATTCTTGTGAAGCCAAGTGAACGATGTGGTTCTTGTGAAGCCAAGTGAACGATGTGGTTCTTGTTAAGCCAAGTGAACGATGTGGTTCCTGTGAAGCCAAGTGAACGATGTGATTCTTGTGAAGCCAAGTGAACGATGTGATTCATTACCCTGCCATCCCTATATGATATGTTCCGCACATCCCCCTCCAGAGACCACTACACTGTAGAAGTCCCCCTGCCTCAGGGAGTGTTTGAGGCGTTGCCGGGGGAGATGAGGGCAGGCCAGCCCCTGCAGGTCCACCCTGTACTGTTCAACGTGGGCATCAATGAGCAGCAGACTATCGCTGAGAGGTGCTAGTACTCACACACACGCGCTCACACACACGCTTGCACACACACACGCACACACACACACTCACACACGCACACTCACACGCACACTCACACACACCCACACGCTCACACGCACACTCACACACACACTGAGAGATGCTAGTACACACACACACACACACGCTGAGAGATGCTAGTACACACACACACTCACACACACACTTTTAATCACTCAAACACACTCACTCACTCACACACACTCAAACACACACACTCAAACAAACACACTCAAACACACACTCAAACACACACACTCAAACAAACATACTCAAACACACACTCACAAACACACACAAGCTTGTGGTTTAGCCATCCAACTCTCTCTCTCTCTCTCTCTCTCTCTCTCTCTCTCCATTTGTCTTGACCACTGTCTTTCTTCCATCCTCAGGTTTGGAGACAGCTCCTTGCAGGAGAGAATCAACCAGAGGAACTTTCAGATCTTAGATGGTTATTACAAATCGCTGAAAGACAAGGTGTCCACCGAAGGTGAGTCTGATACAGCTGATACGTGGGGAAGCCTGATGGTTAGGGAGTCGGACTTGTAACCTGAAAGTTGCTGTATCGATTCTCGCACCGGAAGGAATTGAAGGTGGGGATTGTGAACAAACAGCACTCTCTCTGCCTTCGATACCAGAGGACTGAGCAAGGCTGAGTAAGGCACCGAACCCCCAATTGCTTCCTGGGCGCTGGAGCAATAGCTGCCCACTGCTCCGGGTGTATGTTCACTGTGTGTGTGTGCGGTTGCCCACTACTCACTGCTGTGTGTGCACTTGGATGGGTTAAATGCAGACGGTTAATTTCGAGTACGGGTCGGTTCACTTCACTTATGATTGTTCTCTCTGTGGTCTACATCTGCTAGAATAATGTTCTCTCTGTCGTCTACAAACCCTGAGCAGAGTACAACAACATAACGACCAACATTTTCCAATACATTTTCCATATTACTTTCTCAGATCTTCCACATTTTCAAACACAAAGCGACTTGAAAGAATTACTTGAAACCTTGGGCCAGAATGTCATTACAAAGAAGAGGAAGAATGTGGAAATACTGTGGCTTGCTGGAGCGGTGAGATTGATACCCACACACACAGCTCTTTTACTTACACACATGCTGTTTGTTGTCTCTTGGAGGAGAACAGAAGCATATTTAGTCACAGACAAAAGCAATATTTGCATTCTGGATACAGCTTTTCAATTCCCAATTTGAATTCATAATTTGACATCATGCATATTAAAGTCAGTGCTGCGTCAGTACAAAGCTTGCTAACATGTCTAGTTTGTCCTGCGTCAGTATAAAGCTTGCTAACATGTCTAGTTGGTCCTGCGTCAGTATAAAGCTTGCTAACATGTTTGTCCTGCGTCAGTATAAAGCTTGATAACATGTCTAGTTTGTCCTGCGTCAGTATAAAGCTTGCTAACATGTCTAGTTTGTCCTGCGTCAGTATAAAGCTTGCTAACATGTCTAGTTTGTCCTGCGTCTGTATAAAGCTTGCTAACATGTCTAGTTTGTCCTGCGTCTTTATAAAGCTTGCTAACATGTCTAGTTTGTCCTGCGTCAGTATAAAGCTTGCTAACATGTCTGCTTTGTCCTGCGTCAGTATAAAGCTTGCTAACATGTCTAGTTGGTCCTGCGTCAGTATAAAGCTTGCTAACATGTTTGTCCTGCGTCAGTATAAAGCTTGCTAACATGTCTAGTTTGTCCTGCGTCAGTATAAAGCTTGCTAACATGTCTAGTTTGTCCTGCGTCAGTATAAAGCTTGCTAACATGTTTGTCCTGCATCAGTATAAAGCTTGCTAACATGTCTAGTTTGTCCTGCGTCAGTATAAAGCTTGCTAACATGTCTAGTTTGTCCTGCGTCAGTATAAAGCTTGCTAACATGTCTAGTTTGTCCTGCGTCTTTATAAAGCTTGCTAACATGTCTGCTTTGTCCTGCGTCAGTATAAAGCTTGCTAACATGTCTAGTTGGTCCTGCGTCAGTATAAAGCTTGCTAACATGTTTGTCCTGCGTCAGTATAAAGCTTGCTAACATGTCTAGTTTGTCCTGCGTCAGTATAAAGCTTGCTAACATGTCTAGTTTGTCCTGCGTCTGTATAAAGCTTGCTAACATGTCTAGTTTGTCCTGCGTCAGTATAAAGCTTGCTAACATGTCTAGTTTGTCCTGCGTCAGTATAAAGCTTGCTAACATGTCTAGTTTGTCCTGCGTCAGTATAAAGCTTGCTAACATGTCTGCTTTGTCCTGCGTCAGTATAAAGCTTGCTAACATGTCTAGTTTGTCCTGCGTCAGTATAAAGCTTGCTAACATGTCTAGGTTGTCCTGCGTCTGTATAAAGCTTGCTAACATGTCTAGTTTGTCCTGCGTCAGTATAAAGCTTGCTAATATGTCTAGTTTGTCCTGCGTCTGTATAAAGCTTGCTAACATGTCTAGTTTGTCCTGCGTCTGTATAAAGCTTGCTAACATGTCTGCTTTGTCCTGCGTCAGTATAAAGCTTGCTAACATGTCTAGTTGGTCCTGCGTCAGTATAAAGCTTGCTAACATGTCTAGTTGGTCCTGCGTCAGTATAAAGCTTGCTAACATGTCTAGTTTGTCCTGCGTCAGTATAAAGCTTGCTAACATGTTTGTCCTGCGTCAGTATAAAACTTGCTAACATGTCTAGTTTGTCCTGCGTCAGTATAAAGCTTGCTAACATGTCTAGGTTGTCCTGCGTCTGTATAAAGCTTGCTAACATGTCTAGTTTGTCCTGCGTCAGTATAAAACTTGCTAACATGTCTAGTTTGTCCTGCGTCAGTATAAAGCTTGCTAACATGTCTAGTTTGTCCTGCGTCAGTATAAAGCTTGCTAACATGTCTGCTTTGTCCTGCGTCAGTATAAAGTTTGCTAACATGTTTGTCCTGCATCAGTATAAAGCTTGCTAACATGTCTAGTTGGTCCTGCGTCAGTATAAAGTTTGCTAACATGTTTGTCCTGCGTCAGTATAAAGCTTGCTAACATGTCTAGTTTGTCCTGCGTCAGTATAAAGCTTGCTAACATGTCTAGTTTGTCCTGCGTCAGTATAAAGCTTGCTAACATGTTTGTCCTGCATCAGTATAAAGCTTGATAACATGTCTAGTTTGTCCTGCGTCTTTATAAAGCTTGCTAACATGTCTAGTTTGTCCTGCGTCAGTATAAAGCTTGCTAACATGTCTAGTTTGTCCTGCGTCAGTATAAAGCTTGCTAACATGTTTGTCCTGCGTCAGTATAAAGCTTGCTAACATGTCTAGTTTGTCCTGCGTCAGTATAAAGCTTGCTAACATGTCTGCTTTGTCCTGCGTCAGTATAAAGCTTGCTAACATGTCTAGTTTGTCCTGCGTCTTTATAAAGCTTGCTAACATGTCTAGTTTGTCCTGCGTCAGTATAAAACTTGCTAACATGTCTAGTTGGTCCTGCGTCAGTATAAAGCTTGCTAACATGTTTGTCCTGCATCAGTATAAAGCTTGCTAACATGTCTGCTTTGTCCTGCGTCAGTATAAAGCTTGCTAACATGTCTAGTTTGTCCTGCGTCTGTATAAAGCTTGCTAACATGTCTGCTTTGTCCTGCGTCAGTATAAAGCTTGCTAACATGTCTAGTTGGTCCTGCGTCAGTATAAAGCTTGCTAACATGTCTAGTTTGTCCTGCGTCAGTATAAAGCTTGCTAACATGTCTAGTTTGTCCTGCGTCTGTATAAAGCTTGCTAACATGACTAGTTTGTCCTGCGTCAGTATAAAGCTTGCTAACATGTCTAGTTTGTCCTGCGTCAGTATAAAGCTTGCTAACATGTCTAGTTGGTCCTGCGTCAGTATAAAGCTTGCTAACATGTCTAGTTTGTCCTGCGTCAGTATAAAGCTTGCTAACATGTCTAGTTTGTCCTGCGTCAGTATAAAGCTTGCTAACATGTCTAGTTTGTCCTGCGTCAGTATAAAGCTTGCTAACATGTCTAGTTTGTCCTGCGTCTGTATAAAGCTTGCTAACATGTCTGCTTTGTCCTGCGTCAGTATAAAGCTTGCTAACATGTCTAGTTTGTCCTGCGTCAGTATAAAGCTTGCTAACATGTCTAGTTTGTCCTGCGTCAGTATAAAGTTTGCTAACATGTTTGTCCTGCATCAGTATAAAGCTTGCTAACATGTCTAGTTGGTCCTGCGTCAGTATAAAGCTTGCTAACATGTTTGTCCTGCGTCAGTATAAAGCTTGCTAACATGTCTAGTTTGTCCTGCGTCAGTATAAAGCTTGCTAACATGTCTAGTTGGTCCTGCGTCAGTATAAAGCTTGCTAACATGTTTGTCCTGCATCAGTATAAAGCTTGCTAACATGTCTAGTTGGTCCTGCGTCAGTATAAAGCTTGCTAACATGTCTAGTTTGTCCTGCGTCAGTATAAAGTTTGCTAACATGTTTGTCCTGCGTCAGTATAAAGCTTGCTAACATGTCTAGTTTGTCCTGCGTCAGTATAAAGTTTGCTAACATGTTTGTCCTGTGTTACCGGGCAGATCTGCCGCAGGATGAACGGCATCAGATTCACCAGCTGTAAAAGCGCCAAAGACCGGACGTCCATGTCTGTGACACTGGAACAGTGCACGCTGCTTCGCAATGAGCACCAGCTCAACAAGGACCACTTCGTACGAGCTCTAGACTGCATGAGGAGGTGAGACCCACCAGTTTTACCATGTACCTAAACTACCAGCATTACCATCACCATGTACCTAAACTACCAGCATTATCATCACCATGTACCTAAACTACCAACATTACCATCACCATGTACCTTAACTACCAGCATTATCATCACCATGTACCTAAACTATCAGCATTACCATCACCATCTACCTAAACTACCAGCATTACCATCACCATGTACCTAAACTACCAGCATTACCATCACCATGTACCAAAACTACCAGCATTACCATCACCACATACCTAAACTACCAACATTATCATCACCATGTACCTAAACTACCAACATTACCATCACCATGTACCTAAACTACCAGCATTATCATCACCATGTATCTAAACTATCAGCATTACCATCACCATGTACCAAACTACCAACATTATCATCACCACGTACCTAAACTACCAACATTACCATCAACATGTACCTAAACTACCAACATTACCATCACCATGTACCTAAACTACCAACATTACCATCACCATGTACCTAAACTACCAACATTACCATCACCATGTACCTAAACTAACAGCATTACCATCACCATGTACCTAAACTACCAGCATTACCATCACCATGTACCTAAACTACCAACATTATCATCACCACGTACCTAAACTACCAGCATTATCATCACCATGTACCTAAACTACCAACATTACCATCACCATGTACCTAAACTATCAGCATTATCATCACCATGTGCCTAAACTACCAGCATTACCATCACCATGTACCTAAACTACCAACATTACCATCAACATGTACCTAAACTACCAACATTACCATCACCATGTACCTAAACTACCAGCCTTACCATCACCATGTACCTAAACTACCAGCATTATCATCAGCATGTGCCTAAACTACCAGCATTACCATCACCATGTACCTAAACTACCAACATTATCATCACCACGTACCTAAACTACCAGCTTTATCATCATAGTAGACAACTACACGACTTGTTAGATAGTGTTTATATACACACGCGTGTGCGTGTGTGTGTGTGTGTGCGTGTGTGTGTGTGTGTGCGTGTTGCGGCTGGTTACTCATAATTAGGGGCAGGAGGAGACCCCACCCACTGTCTTTTTATACTAGTTGGCTTGTTATCTGTACTTATGTTCAAGTTGTGTGATATTCTTGTTCAAATGTAGCTCTAATCCAACCTAAAGCAAACTTACTATAGGGCACCACTAAGGTAAGGTAATGAACCTGAAGTTTACCCCCGCCTCTTTCACTAGGAACAAATGTCACATATTACAACAAAAAGGATGTATATCAATATATTATATTTTCTGTGAAGTTGGATGTCCAGCTGTCTTGACGCTTTCTTTTGCTGCGTAACACAAACTAGTGAATGGCTGTGACAGTATGTGGTTCTTCCTCATCTCATTCTGTGTGCATGAGCTCCTGTCATGCTGCAGTGAGTCTGTGTGCATGAGCTCCTGTCAGACTGCAGTGAGTCTGTGTGCATGAGCTCCTGTCAGACTGCAGTGAGTCTGTGTGCATGAGCTCCTGTCATGCTGCAGTGAGTCTGTGTGCATGAGCTCCTGTCATGCTGCAGTGAGTCTGTGTGCATGAGCTCCTGTCATGCTGCAGTGAGTCTGTGTGCATGAGCTCCTGTCAGACTGCAGTGAGTCTGTGTGCATGAGCTCCTGTCAGACTGCAGTGAGTCTGTGTGCATGAGCTCCTGTCAGACTGCAGTGAGTCTGTGTGCATGAGCTCCTGTCATGCTGCAATGAGTCTGTGTGCATGAGCTCCTGTCATGCTGCAGTGAGTCTGTGTGCATGAGCTCCTGTCAGACTGCAGTGAGTCTGTGAGCATGAGCTCCTGTCATGCTGCAGTGAGTCTGTGTGCATGAGCTCCTGTCAGGCTGCAGTGAGTCTGTGAGCATGAGCTCCTGTCAGACTGCAGTGAGTCTGTGTGCATGAGCTCCTGTCATGCTGCAGTGAGTCTGTGTGCATGAGCTCCTGTCATGCTGCAGTGAGTCTGTGTGCATGAGCTCCTGTCATTCTGCAGTGAGTCTGTGTGCATGAGCTCCTGTCATGCTGCAGTGAGTTCTGTGTGGCATGAGCATCCTGTCAGGGACTGCAGTGAGTCTGTGCGCATGAGCTCCCTGTCATTGCTGCAGTGAGTCTGGGTGTGCATGAGTCTCCGTCACCATGCTGCAGTGAGTCTGTGTGCATGAGCTCCTGTCATGCTGCAGTGAGTCTGTGTGCATGAGCTCCTGTCAGACTGCAGTGAGTCTGTGTGCATGAGCTCCTGTCAGACTGCAGTGAGTCTGTGTGCATGAGCTCCTGTCATGCTGCAGTGAGTCTGTGTGCATGAGCTCCTGTCAGACTGCAGTGAGTCTGTGTGCATGAGCTCCTGTCATTCTGCAGTGAGTCTGTGTGCATGAGCTCCTGTCATGCTGCAGTGAGTCTGTGTGCATGAGCTCCTGTCATGCTGCAGTGAGTCTGTGTGCATGAGCTCCTGTCAGACTGCAGTGAGTCTGTGTGCATGAGCTCCTGTCATGCTGCAATGAGTCTGTGTGCATGAGCTCCTGTCATGCTGCAGTGAGTCTGTGTGCATGAGCTCCTGTCAGACTGCAGTGAGTCTGTGTGCATGAGCTCCTGTCAGACTGCAGTGAGTCTGTGTGCATGAGCTCCTGTCATGCTGCAGTGAGTCTGTGTGCATGAGCTCCTGTCATGCTGCAGTGAGTCTGTGTGCATGAGCTCCTTCTTAAGATCTTTTTCTAAATGGTACCGTATCGCTACCGCTGTATCTCTGTCGTATGCCCACCACTTCACCACCAGACGGTTACCCTCACTGTACAGTACAGAGCTTGACTGATAATTCAAGATGAAATTTGGATATTTTAATCTAGTTTCATCATGTTCAAGAGATCGCTAGCCTTTAAAACGCACCTCAGTCCAGGTAATTGACGTCTTGTTTTTGATAAACGATACCTTCTGATCAAGTGACAGCGCACAGTGATATTGCCGTGAGCTCAGTGTAGATGTAACGCCTCAAATCCACGATAGGATCAAGGAACAGACATTCTTAAACTGGTTTGTGTGTTTATCTAGAGACTGCATGTCATTGATCCTTTGCTTGAAAGCGACCTGTTGTCAGAAGCAGAACCAGTTGGTTGAGTGTTGCTGTTTTGGTTACCAAGGTGGTTGTTTCTGTCGCCAGGTTACCAGAGTGGTTGTCAGAGTTTCGTTAACAACAGCACTTCTTTCACTCTCCAGGGTAGGGTGAAGCAGGACACAGATGTTCTGCCATCCTGTTATGTCTGTCTGAATGTTTCCAATCACATATTTCAAGTTCAAGTTATGCTTTATTGTCATTCCGCTACATGCGGGTGCATACAGTGGAACGAAATGTCGTGCCTCACAGAGCCATGGTGCTACAGAAGTACAGACATACAACAATACAGGCAAACAGCAATCAATTTAAAATAAATATAAAAATTTTCCTATACATAAACTGAACAAGATACAAACTGTACGAAATATTTGCCTTCACGTGTACGTAACATAAAATTGTGTTGTAGCAATGTATACAGGAGTAGCTGGTGCGTTGGAATAGAATATATAGAGAGCATGTAAAGATTTAATGTTTTGGCCATGGTCTGAATATGTCATTTCAGTTATTGAATATCATAAGTTCTCAATTCTGCATTGTCTTAACAGCACAGACACCTAAACACTTACCTGAAATTGACCAATCAGCACCTACTATACAATCTAGTTCACCAATCAGCACTTGCTATACAACCTAGTTTTCGCCATCCATCTGTCCACCCAACTGTCCATCAAGCCATTCATTCACCCATCAATCCGTCCCTCCATCTATCAGTCTAACTATCTTTCCACCAGTCTATCTACCTATCCATCCATCCATGAATTAGTTGATCCATCCATGCACCCATCTATCTACATCCATAGGTCCGTCCTCCATCCTTGTGCCTGCTTGCGTCTCTGTAACTAGGGATCCTCGTCTTCACTAACACGTCACTGTCTTTCTCTTCCTGTCGGTTTTCTGTTGTTTCCCTGTTTCTTTCCCCCGGTGGCTATAACCCTTGACCTGCTGTCCGCTGTCCAATCAGCCGCCTGATGCATGGAGACGTGGGCCAATGGGAGGACCCAGAGGCCGCCTCTGTGGCAGAGAACAAGCCAACGTCTCGTCACTTCTATCCAATTGCGTTGTTGCTCGTTAGTTCCCACCTACTGGTGGTGTGGCTCATCTTAAGTCTTGTTTTTCTGCTCGCTAAATATCAATAAACTTCTGATGATCCCTGTTGTGTGATGATCTGAATCTTCTCTTTGGGTTTAGTTGTTCTGTCTGTATCCTTTCTCTTCATGTCTGTGTAGCGATATATATACATACTGTGCTCCCCTAAACACAGTTCCCTTAAACACAGCTCTCCTAAACACAGTTCTCCTAAACACAGTTCTCCTAAACACAGCTCTCCTAAACACAGCTCTCCTAAACACAGCTCCCCTAAACACAGCTCTCTTAAACACAGCTCTCCTAAACACACCGCCTCTAAACACAGCTCCCCTTAAACACAGCTCCACTAAACACAGCTCCCTTAAACACGGTTCTCCTAAACACAGCTCCCTTAAACACACCGCCTCTAAACACAGCTCCCCTAAACACAGCCCTCCTAAACACAGCTCTCCTAAACACACCGCCTCTAAACACAGCTCCCCTAAACACAGCTCTCCTAAACACAGCTCCTCTAAACACAGCTCCACTAAACACAGCTCTCCTAAACACAGCTCTCCTAAAGACAGCTCCCCTAAACACAGCTCTCCTAAACACAGCTTCACCTGGTCTCCTAGATGGGAGTACACTCCATCTACACACAATACACCCCAGTTACACACAGTACACACCACCTACACACAGTACACACCATCTACACACAGTACACACCATCTACACACAGTACACACCATTTACACAGTACACACTGTGTGTAAAGTTGTTTTAATATTGATTACCCTAACATATAAGGTTCCTTTTCACACAGTCTTCCCTCTAGTGGTAAAGCAGTCTGTCTCCATCAACCCCAGAGACACATAATCAAGCATATCAGACTATCTGACTAAAGTGTATCAATGACAATATCAATGACATATTTCATGCAAATACCTTTTTGCTATTCCTATATCCAGACTTTGTTCAGTATCCAAGGTGTATACCAACTGCTGTGTGAAACATTACATCATTATTTTGTATTTAAATATACTATATATACATTGTAATATAAAAATACTATTTAAGAAATATTGTTGGAACTGTATTTGCAGAAGGCTAGTGTATGGTTCCATTACAGTCCTGCATTCAACAGACTATCCTCATGATTTTATTTCACCTTCTATCTCTCTTCCTCCTCTTTCGCTATTCCTCCCCCTCCTTGAAATACCAGAGAAGGATGCCGGATCCAAAACGTCCATAAGAACATTGGGTGCAGGAAGTACGCCTTCAACGTTCTTCAGCTCCTGGCGTTCCCTAGGAGTTACAGACCTCCTGAAGGAACCTACGGCAGAGGAGACTCCTGAAAGAGAACCTGTAGGAGAGGAGAGACCTGCAGGAGAGGAGAGACTTGCAGGAGAGGAGAGACCTGCAGGAGAGGAGAGACCTGTAGGAGAGGGGAGGCCTGCAGGAGAGTAGACAGACCTGCAGGAGAGAAAAGAGACCTGCAGGAGAGAAGGGAGACCTGTAGGAGAGGAGAGACCTGCAGGAGAGAAGGGAGACCTGTAGGAGAGGAGAGACCTGCAGGAGAGGAGAGACTTGCAGGAGAGGAGAGACCTGCAGGACAGGAGAGACCTGCAGGAGAGAAGTCCTGAGGAGAGGAGACCTGCAGGAGAGGAGAGACCTGCAGGAGAGGAGAGACCTGCACGAGAGAGGAGAGACCTGTAGGAGAGTAGAGACCTGCAGGAGAGGAGAGACCTGCAGGAGAGGAGAGACCTGCAGGAGAGAAAAGAGACCTGCAGGAGAGGAGAGACCTGCAGGAGAGCAGACAGACCTGCAGGGGAGAAGTGAGACCTGCAGGAGAGAAGTGAGACCTGTAGGAGAGGAGAGACCTGCAGGAGAGGAGAGACCTGCAGGGGAGAAGTGAGACCTGCTGGAGAGAGCAGAAAGACTCCTAAAGACACCAACATGGACCAACCTGACTATTAGTGGCCTCTATTAATGGATCGAAGCTCTGTTGGATGAACTATTTCAAATAGGACAGTGTAGGTCTCTGAGTGACACCAAATATCAAATATAGAATATGACATATCTGATATATATTATATTATGTACAGTATATAGATACATATTGATACAACTGTCATGTAGAACAAATCACTCCTGTAATTCATTCATGCATCCCTGAAGCAATATGTGCCATTATACTTCATATATCTGAAAATCCGAAAGGCTTGTTGTAAATTTGTCTCCACTAGGAAATTCAAATGTTTGTGTTGTTCCAGTTCTACTGTTGTTAACTTCATCTTATTGTTAGAACATGTTGCTTTATGCTGCCATATGAAGAAAAAAAATGTGTTACTTATCCATATAAAGACATGCTAATTACTCAAGAATGAATCATCATTTTCAACATTTTTTGGCAGTGATGGGGTTTCTGGGTGTGTCTGGGTGTGAACTGTAACACTATATATCTCTCTTGGTCCTGGTGAGGACCTTCAATTAAATATGATTATACATTTTATACCAAACTCTTTCATTACCATCACCAAAGTGATGGTTAATTTTAATTTTTTTGTGTTAAATACAAATGTTAGTGTCTCTACAAAGCATGTAGTTTTGTAAGTCATGGTTGAAGTATTTACACCATTTACTAACATTAAGATAGAATCAGATGGGAAAGAATGTAGTCAGTATCTGAAGCATTTCCTGCTGAAAGATTGAATCTGAAACAAAATACAGAAAATGTCATTTTAGGTTAGATTCCGTTTCTCACAGTTGTTAGAGTGTACCTATGATATTTTTTAAATGACAGACCTCTGCATGCTTTGTATGTAGGAAAATCGTAAAAATGTCACTGTATATACTGTTGCGTGGGCGTGTTTGGCCTATACTGAACATATGTATTGACTTTAGGTTGGGTTAGCAGTATCCAGTCCAGTGAGACGAGCACTCAAGAAGGGCATGTTAAGGTCATTCTCATAATGTTTGACAATGACCTTAATCTACGGGCACAGCTGCTCATGGAACACAATCATTTTAGGTTGGGTTCTTTGTCAAACCACTGACTTCTTAAGTCATAATTCAGTGCTTGAATGGAAGGAGGGTCTAATCCTAGACTTCTGCTTGATCTTGTTAGGAGCGATGAGGAAAGGACAGGGTGTCTTCTTTTGTGTTTTGGGTGGGCTTTTGAGACCACAGCTGTGTGTTGGTTACACTCCAAAATCCTATTGGGGTCTTCATGTAACAATGAACTTAGTAGTAAACATCCATTTTCTTCTGCTTATCTGGGTCGCAGGGGCCAGCAATTTGAGCAGGGAGGCCCAGACTTCCTTCTCCACACACACCTCCTCCAGCCCCTCCGGGGGGATCCCGAGGCGTTCCCAGGCCAGCCGAGAGACATAATCCCTCCTGGAACACCTCCCAAGGGAGGCATCCAAGAGGAGTCTGAAACAGATGCCTGAGCCACCTCAGCTGGCTCCTCTCGACGTGGAGGAGCAGCGGCTCTACTCCGAGCTCTTCCGAGCAGCCCTGCAGCTATGAGAAATGTTTTTTGGCCTGTAATCATGAATATGAGTCAAGGTGGTGTTGAAAATTGGAATAGGCTCAGGAAGGCATAAACAGGATTGAAAGCGTGTAGGATTCGGGTTAAAAGTCATGTTCGGTACTGCTTCAGATGGTCTTAAAGAGGACTTCAGAGACTCTTTCTTGTGTATGCAGCAATGCATGAACACATTGCCCTGAAACAGAAACATGTACTGCATTTTCATTGAGAAAAATCAACTGGCTAATATGTCTTCAATACATGGAGTTACCTCTGTTTATTCATAAAAGATAACACACGTATTACATTTCTAGCAAATATAATTATACATATTAGTTACACACTATGCCAAGCCCAGCTGGCAGACTATTCTTGGCTAAGGTCCATAACTGTACTACTTGATTTATGCGATTATAAGTCGGCTACATGCTTCTCTGCTGATATAATCCATTTACCGCCTCATCATTCACGCCCTCATGCGATTTGAAATCGCTTTTACCTGTTTGGAAATCAAAAGACGCGTCAGTTTAGATCACGACGAAGCAAACTGGGTTGTGTTCAGATACCTAGCAACAACAACAGTGGGATGATTATAACAATGCCTGTATATGAGACCCCAAAAAATCAACAATGGCATCGCCTACAACAGACATACAGCACAATGTAAATGGATTTATCAAAAGAATAAATCAAGCATACGTTTTTTGTTTTACAAAAGGCATGTCCTTTTTATTCATAGTATTTTAGAGTATTTATGGTATTTTTATTTATACTATAGTATTTATGGTATTTTTATTTATAGTATAGTACTTATAGTATTCTTTATTTATAGTATAATATTTATGGTATTTTTTATTTGTAGTATAGTATTAATGGTATTTTTTATTTATACTATAGTATTTATGGTATTGTGTATTTATAGTATTTTAGGCACTAGCGATAAACTATGATGGCTATAGTAGTTGGAGGTTCTAGCTATGTGGGAATTATGTGGAAGTTGTTTAAACAGGACGAAGATAAGTGCTGTCCTATTTGTACACAGATTAAAGATGTTTACAAAGCACCTCCGAGAAATTGTAATGTTGATCCAAGAATCACCTTCCCCAAACCGGAAGTTTTCTTGAAACTTCAACGTTGAATGATGGAATCGATGAAGTCGCTATATTATATTAAATGGACCAGGATCATTGGAAGTTATCAGTCAGAGGTAAATTACTTGACATCCCAGAGTTTTAGAGAACTCATATTTAGCACGAGTAAAACTTATGCAGCCTTATTAAAATGACGCTAGCACAGATCTCCAATGGTGCTGTTAATAAGATAAATTGTGGCGTTCTTAAATATGCCATAAATAAGCCATACTTATTTACTATGTTACTTACTGTAGGGTTTTTTATCAATGTGATGGTCTTGAAGACACAGATGACACAACGACAAACTCAGAGATCCCTTTCCGAGTTTAATAAATACGACCGGTCGGGAAGAGGTACAGGGTACAGTCTTCAAAGTATAAAGTCCACATACATGAGTTTATATAGTTTTCAGAGACGAAGAAAAGTTATTCAGCCTATAGGATTCATACACGTTTAGTTACACAAATGTCCAATATAAACTATAGTGTTATGGTCTTGTTGGATCGAGGCCATTTAACCTAAACAGAGACTTGACAGATAACTATAACTATTTTCAAGTGCTTTCCTATGTTAGAGGCACAGAAGAGAAGGTTCAACCAGAGTTCAACAATAGCTTACATACGAACCTATGGAATCGCTCATGTGTCCTCTATAAACTATTCAATGTTTAATAAAACAAATCAAATACATAGCTTCACTTTCAGCCATTACCCATCATTACTATGTTTACAGGAAGCACAGGACTGTTAACCCACTGCAGGATTGTTTTGTTAAACATCCTATGGAGTCAAATGTGTGGAGCCATTGAACCATCGCAATGGTTTGAGACGCTACAGTAAAAAAGATCTTGAGACCAGCACTGCAGGGCCCAGTGAGACCAGCACTGCAGGGTCCAGGGAGACCAGCACTACAGGGTCCAGGGAGACCAGCACTACAGGGCCCAGTGAGACCAGCACTGCAGGGTCCAGTGAGACCAGCACTACAGGGCCCAGTGAGACCAGCACTGCAGGGCCCAGTGAGACCAGCACTGCAGGGTCCAGTGAGACCAGCACTGCAGGGTCTAGTGAGACCAGCACTGCAGGGTCCAGTGAGACCAGCACTGCAAGGCCCAGTGAGACGAGCACTGCAGGGCCCATTGAGACCAGCACTGCAGGGTCCAGTGAGACGAGCACTGCAGGGCCCAGTGAGACCAGCACTGCAGGGTCCAGTGAGACGAGCACTGCAGGGTCAAGTGAGACCAGCACTACAGGGCCCAGTGAGACGAGCACTGCAGGGCTCAGAGAGACCAGCACTGCAGGGCCCAGTGAGACCAGCACTACAGGGTCCAGTGAGACCAGCACTGCAGGGCCCAGTGAGACGAGCACACAAAATGGAAACGTTTTGAGGTGTTTTTATTCAGGTTGCCATATCCTAATGTGTAGTAAAGGACTAAAATACACGTCTAACTGGTGAGTGTTAGTAGCTGTATAATAACTTCTGAATATTTAACATAAAAGAACCAGAAAAATACATTAAAAAATGCCATATTTACTATATCAAATGGTACACACACAAAAAGCAGCATATATGTTAAAATTGTTTTAAATACAAATGGATTTTAAACTAAACAGAAATGTGAACACAAAGGTAAGTTATGGTCACAGCATACAACATACATTTTATGTATATGTTTTATTACACCAGTATTGATGCATAATATAAAACCAGTTTGTTTCAAAGACCAGTATGGACGCAAAATATAAAACCCATTGTTTTATTACACCGGTATGGACACACAATATACAACCAGCGTGCTTTAGTACACCAGTATGGGTGTACAATGTAAAACCAGTATGTTTTAAAAGACCAAAATAGATGCACGCTTAACTAAGACCTTTCAGTTCAGTTCATTCATTGTTTTAACATATTCAGCCTAATTTGATCATACGGGGACACTTGAATCATTTAAAATGACCAGTAAAGAAAGCAGTTGGATTCGAATGATACAAACAGGTGACATAACGAATCATTTCACATTATAAATGTTACATGTATTTACATTTCAAATATAACACATCACCCTTTAGACATCATTGCTTTGAGTAATTCATCTAACCTCTTAATGAAGATGGTTGTGTTGACTATTTCTGATTCACAAGGCAAGCAGTTCTCAGAGGGCAAGTTCTGAAAATACAAAATATCAATTATGTTTGGCTGGTGGTGGAAATTAATCTTATAACATAGCATGACTTTTAAAAGAGCTTATTCAGTGTCCCGTGAAAGCAGAATGGATGACACCAACCATCCGAACTCTTGAATCAACCTGACTGTGGTCAAGTCTGGATGTCTGACCTGACTGTGGTCAAGTCTGGATGTCTGACTAAATAAATACATGTAAGTAGTAATCAAACTGACTGTGGTCAAGTCTGGATGTCTGACTAAATAAATACATGTAAGTAGTAATCAAACTGCTAACTCCTCACAACTTACAGAGAGGGATGAACAGTCCTCTATGAAGCTCCTGATGTTGTGTGATTGGTGGCAAGTGACACACAGCATCTCCTCCTCTTGCAGAATGACCTCCAGCTCCAGAAGATAGCATTTCAGCGCTACATCGCTGCAGTTCTCCTGATGAACAACCAGCAAGACTACACGTATG
The DNA here is from genome assembly GCA_036571765.1 of Plecoglossus altivelis. Classification (NCBI taxonomy): domain Eukaryota; kingdom Metazoa; phylum Chordata; class Actinopteri; order Osmeriformes; family Plecoglossidae; genus Plecoglossus; species Plecoglossus altivelis. Next base: position 17,695,382 of record BROE01000012.1, on the reverse strand, counting down.
TAAATACTAACTACCATCTCCCTTAGTAAATACTAACTACCACCTCCCTTAGTAAATACTAACTACCATCTCCCTTAGTAAATACTAACTACCACCTCCCTTAGTAAATACTAACTACCACCTCCCTTAGTAAATACTAACTACCACCTCCCTTCACATAGTTGTTTTTATTTATTTAAACTTTATTTCAACCAGAAGGGCTCATTGAGATTTGAAGCCTCCTTTGGGAGTAGTCATTTGGACAAAAACCTCCAACCAATTTAAATAAATGCATCACAATTTATACTGTTATACTGTAAAATCCTGTTAACGTCAATTCTATTCTCATTTTCAAATTACATTGTGCAATCCCTAATCTGACATATTGCCCACAGCTGTACTGTTAGGGTTATCTAACAGTTAGTTAGTTAGTTAGGTAGGTAGTTAGTTAGTTAGTTAGCTAGTTGGGTGGGTAGGTAGGTAGTTAGTTAGTTAGCTAGTTGGGTGGGTAGGTAGGTAGGTAGGTAGGTAGGTAGTTAACAGGCAAGACATTAGTTAAACTACAGTTTTTCCCCAGAGGCAGGTAGAGGTTTGTCATGAACTCACAGGTATGTTGTCGAAGACAGGAGCATACACAGGTGCATCAGACTTCTGTGAGGAGGAAAATGTTTTACAGCGAGTAGCCTGGCATTACCACTTCCCTCTCTATTTCTGTTGCTGCATTTGTAGTTCCTTTTTTAGTTCATTTGTAGTTCTGACCTTAGAATGGTCCTCACCTCAATGATCTTCTTTGTCTCCTTCAATATCACCTGAAGTTCCATGATGTTTTGGAGGTCTTCAGCGACGGTGGCAGGAAGGCTTGTGAGGCCGGTGAATATGCTTAGGGAGAAACTGACAAATATTATACCACACAGACTGTAAAACACAGCACCCTAAGATACAGTTTTTGTTTCGTTTTGGATTAATAACAACACATTTTTGAGAGGAGTATGATTTGCCCGAGTGATTTAAAGAGATTAAAAGCGTTGTGATCTTATGGTCATGAACTTTGGGTAATGACCGAAAGGACGAGATCGCGGATACAAGCGGTCGAAATGAGTTTTCTCCGCAGTGTGGCTGGGCGCTCCCTTAGAGATAAGGTGAGGAGCTCGGTCACACGGGAGGAGCTCGGAGTAGAGCCACTGCTCCTCCACGTCGAGAGGAGCCAGCTGAGGTGGCTCGGGCATCTGTTTCGGATGCCTCCTGGACGCCTCCCTCGGGAGGTGTTCCGGGCATGTCCTACCGGGAGGCGGCCCCGGGGAAGACCCAGGACACGCTGGAGGGACTATGTCTCTCGGCTGGCCTGGGAACTCCTCGGGATCCCCCCCGGAGGAGCTGGAGGTGGTGTGGGTGGAGAAGGAAGTCTGGGCCTTCCTGCTCAGACTGCTGCCCCCGCGACCCGGCCCCGGATAAGCGGAAGAGAATAGTTGGATGGATGGATAAAACCTTTGATCTTTTCCTAAAAACGGATTTCCTGCTTGCGGAAGCTTTATGACCAGTTAACAGACACAGAGGCGGGTTAGCATGTATGGCTCTCTGGGGGGGGAGAAAGCTCCCACATAAGTGGTCGTTGTGATAACATTATTATATGATCCCCAACCCTGTTTGATCAAGAGTCTAGACAAAGTTCACTCACCATGGTTGTGTGCTAAATAGTTTTATCGCCAATTATTCTTAACGAATTTGCACAATCTAGAAATAAATGCTACAATATGACTACAACTGTTGGCATATATTCACAGTATTGTGAATGAATTGTGTTGGTAGAATTTTATAGTTGGATTTTACTTATTTTATTTGTATTACCATACAAAGTTAGGGGATCCACATGTCCTACTTAAGCGCGAGAGTCGCAAAAGGCCTGCCTGCCTGCTTCCCGCACGCCCTCGGACGCACGCGGTGAAAGTGACTTGACGTGCAAATGAGCACTAGAAAACTGATTAGCAAAGTTCACCATTAGGATTTCTTTGGTATCGCCCATGTCGTCTGCCCATGACGCCTATCCGTCACTGAATAGCCTACACCTGCTTGATAAAATAAATATTTGTCTGGATAAAACATTCATGACATGTAAAAACAGATAGCTTTATGTCCGTAGTAAAATAGAAAAGGTACACTTTCATCTGCGAGACATTAACTTTTCCTTTAACTGAATATCTTAATTATGATTATGGCAAAAGAAATGCCTATGGATACTGACTTGACAGGGAGCCTGCGCGACTATGTAGGGTTATGTTGTTTCCGTGGTATCTGTGTTTGGTGGTCTAGCTCTTACATCCGTGTTTAGGAATATACACGTAAGAAGAAAAGCCTTGGAGATCTAAAGGAGAAACATAATTTGACACCAAATAACAAGGCAAAATGTGTTTTTATACCTTATCATAAATATGCAGTTCCATAATGCAGCATTGCCTCTCCGTCTGCCTCCGCGCTCGCGGCTGAGAGCAGTGTCGCTTGCAGTTTCCTAGAAATAAGAAGGTTTTTTTGCAGAAGTATAAAACATCAGGCTACAACTCCTTCATATGTTGTTATTCCAAACTGGCAGACGGTAAAGGATATTCGTATCAGATTTCCCCTGGTAGCTATGTGAAAGTGAAAGTATCTTTTAGGGAGTTGACTCCAAAGAAAACACGTTGGGTTTATTGAGAGCGCCTCTACGTGCTGCTGTCATTATTATTTTTTACACAAAAACACGATTTATTATGAAGTATCATGATTCAAAAGCCGGAGCACTTCCTTGTGTGATAGTTGGCTTGTTGCATGTCCATGTCACCAAAGCTTTGTCACAACAAATTCTAGTTGTGACTTAGAAACGCATAGGCTACTGTCCTATCTTCTGAAGATATCTAAATTTTACTTGTTGAGGTGAGTTTGACAATTCGCCCAGTTTTATTTTAGGTACTGTGTTTACCTGACATTGTGCAAATCCTTAAGCTTTCATTTAAATATTTAGCATCACACCAATAAAATACTTTAGGACATGCAAATAACCTTTATAATTGATTGTATTTAATATAACTCGACAACAATGTCGAGAGTTAGACTCTATCAACCATTATGACTGACCCCTAAACGGAAAGGACACAAAGTGTGTATGGACATTGACCCGAAATTACCAACGGCGACAACATAATAGTAGACAGGTTTAAACGAAATAGGGCTCTGAATAGGCTCTGAATACTTAGAACAAACGGTATACATTTATAGAATTTTAGGCAACGAGAAATTTGGCATTGCTGGCTTACCACGTGTTGCTTTTTAAATGTAAAATGCGTTATTACTGTGTAGTTAGGAAAGAACGCTTGCAAAAAGCTGGTCATCCGCTCAGAGAAATTGCCCCTCAACGAGTAAGGGTCATAAGCGACGATCACATCTTCCTTAGCTGACAGAAATTAGCGGTATCCTTTGGTTATTTGAGGTCTAGTCATTTGCAATCTGCGGTGCACGAGTCTCCCGTAGAGATTCAACCTCCCAAGTCTACCCTCCAAGCTCATACTGACGCCTCTTCCGTGCTTACTCGGTGTCGCTCTAGTTACACCCTCCCTGATGACTGCGGTGAGCGATGCGGTCAGGGGATACCGATACCGGACTACCTCAGCATCAACCACAAGCGTGTCTTCTGTGCGAGGTCAGAGCCGGAAGCAATCATTCACACGGCGCTGTCATGAAGGTTGCGTATCATGTGCTATGGGAATACTTTGACAGGAAGTCAAATCTGTTGACAATATATTCAAGATAAATAGCACACAATTAAATGTATAACTTTATTTAAAGTTTTGCATGTCACCTAAATATACATCTTCCATTTGAGGAAATTCAAAACTGGCAGTAAAACTAGGCTATATTTTTATGGTACTCTCTGCAGTCATATCAATGCAGTAAGCTATGTGGAGCATACATTTGCTGACAATATCAAGTCTTTAAAGTCCACCTCAACATTAGAATTAGAAGATTAGGAAAAAAAACCCAGTAGAACATTGATGTATGACAAGGTGTAGCAGAATTCCACACAGATCAGTCACCTTAACTCCCTTTCACCAGGTGTCACTGAGCAGCGTAATCCTCAATGTGTTTCCCCAGTTACCATGCCCCCCTCCAATTTAAGACCAGCCAGATTATCCGACACTTCCTCCTCCTCCTCCTCTTCATCCTCCTCCTCTTCTTCCTCGTCCTCCTCCTCCTCATCTTCATCATAGTCGTCCTCCTCGTCCTCCTGTCCCCCGCTGGAGACAGTTTTCCAGTAGCTGTCGTAGCCAGAGGCCCCGTAGCTGTCCTCATCAGCACCACTCTGACGGCCAAACTTCAGCGAGCGGGCTGGACAGAGAACACATGAGGTCAGGGACTGGCTCTGGACTAGGCTGTTAGCCTAGGATCACGGGTTGGTCTGGGGCTAGTGGACCTGTGGATGAGGTGTGTTGCTAGTCTGGCCTAGTGGACCTGTGGATGAGGTGTGTTGCTACTCTGGGGCTAGTGGATGAGGTGTGTTGCTAGTCTGGCCTAGTGGACCTGTGCATGCGGTGTGTTGCTAGTCTGGCCTAGTGGACCTGTGCATGCGGTGTGTTGCTAGTCTGGGCCTAGTGGACCTGTGGATGAGGTGTGTTGCTAGTCTGGGCCTAGTGGACCTGTGCATGCGGTGTGTTGCTACTTACTAGACATGCTGAGGTCTTTGGTCTCTTGGCTCTCGTGACCACATTTTGGGCACGGCAGGTTTTTCCCCTTCTCCTGCTTGAATACCTTGCTTCTCACATGGTCATCACAGAAACAAGCCTGGTAAGGTGAGAGGGACAGGCAGAGAAGGGAAAGTAAAATCGGTTCAGAATCAAGAATCGGTTTTATTCGCCATGCAAGAAATACAAGCACAGAATTTACTGTGGCAGGGAAGTGCAAACATAGAACATATATGAAACATAATGAAGGTAGATGAAAATATAATAAAATATATTATAAAATACAAATAAAATAAAAAGTGGACACCAGCGGTACAGATGGGGTTAATATAAATATAGGAAGTGGGGTATATATAGTGCAGGGGGAGGGGGGTATATACACAGTAGTGCAACAGTGAAAGGGGGAGGGTATACACAGGGGGGGGGGTATATACACAGTAGTGCAAAACCACAGTGGCAGTTTTAAGTTGTCATGTCATGTGCTAAAGTGGCTTGTGCAGAGTGCAGTAGGAAGATCCTGGGTGTGGGGGTGTTGGTAGTTGGTGGCAGTGTCATACTGAGTCCCTGGCCCTGTTGAAGAGGGAAATAGCAGAGGGGTAGAAGCTGTTCCTGTGGCAAGAGGTTTTGGTCCTGATGGACCATAGCCTCCTGCCAGAGGGGAGCAGCTTAAGCAAATAGTGTCCAGGGTGGGAGGAGTCGGCCACAATCTTCCTCACTCGCCTCAAGGTCCTCGATGGATGGAAGGTTGCAGCCCATCACTTGCTCAGCGGCAAGGATGATACGCTGCAGTCTGCTCTTGGCAGTGGCAGCAGCGTACCAGACGGTGATGGAGGAGGTGAGGATAGACTCAATAATGGCCTTATAGAATTGCACCGTAATTGTCTTTGGCAGGTTGAATTTCTTCAGCTGCCACAGGAAGTACATCCTCTGCTGGGCTTTCTTAACCAGTGAGGCAATGTTCAGCTCCCACTTGAGGTCCTGGGAGAGTGTGGTGCCCAGGAAACAGAGGGACTCCACAGTGTTGACCTGGTAGTCGCACAGGGTGATAGGGGAGAGTGGGGCTGGGTCCTTTCTGAAGTCCAAAACCATCTCCGCCGTATTCAGAGCATTTAGCTCGAGGTGGTTATGGCTACACCAGGTCACCAGGTTGTCAGCTTCCCTCCTGTAGTCAGACTCATCCCCACCAGAGATGAGCCCCATCAGGGTGGTGTTGTCAGCAAACTTCAGGAGCTTGACAGATGGGTGACTGGAGGTGCAGCTGTTGGTGTACAGGGAGAAAAGTAGAGGGGAAAGGACGCAGCCCTGAGGAGCTCCGGTGCTGATTGACCTATAGTCAGAGACTTGGGTTCCCATCTTGACGCACTGCTTCCTGTCAGACAGGAAGTCTGATCCACCTGCAGGTGGGGTCAGGCACGTTCAGCTGGGAGAGCTTGTCCTGTAGCAGAGCAGGGATGATAGTATTGAAGGCAGAGCTAAAGTCCACAAACAGGATCCTGGCATAGGTGTTTGGGGAGTCCAGATGCTGATGGGTGAAGTGTAGGGCCATATTAACTGCGTCATCCACAGACCTGTTGGCTCTGTCAACATCAAAGGGAAACTGCGAATGCTCTCAAAAACAGAGAATGCTGCAGAGGGGAGGGAGAGAGGTGACACAGACAGTCACAGATCAACTGCTCTGATGTTCTGGATCTGGTAGGACCGGAATAGTGAGCTGGTGTTGAGAAGCATGACTTTTCATTGATCTTATCAGAGATAAAAACTTGTAAAGTTGCAACAGTGAGGGGGTATGTAGAAGGTGGAAGTGTAGAGGAGGAGGAAGAGGTTTGGATGTGTAGAGGAAGAGGAGACGAGGTGGAGGAGGTGTGGAGGTGTAGAGGAGGAGGTGGTGGAGGAGGTATGAATGTGTAGAGGAAGAGGTGGAGGAGGTGGAGGAGGAGGTGTGGAGGTGTAGAGGAGGAGGTGGTGGAGGAGGAGGTATGGAGGTGTAGGGGTGTGGAGGTGTAGAGGAGGAGGTGGTGGAGGAGGTATGAATGTGTAGGGGAAGAGGTGGAGGAGGTGGAGGAGGAGGTGTGGAGGTGTAGAGGAGGAGGAGGTGGTGAGGTATGGAGGTGTAGGGGTGTGGAGAGGTTAAGACCCTAACCTTGCAGCGCAGGCAGGAGTGTTGTCCAAGTCTGTTACACGAAACACCTGAAAACATAAGACAGATTTGAACGTTCTGTTCTCAACATCTACACTTCAGTTCTATTTCACCACCTTAAGCACACTTGCATTCCTGTGTCACACGATTTCCATTCAAAAGTTAAAAATTGACAGAAGGCGCTACGTGGTGGAGAGGAGGGGGAGCTGTGTGGTGGACATGAGGAGGAGGAGCTGTGTGGTGGACAGGAGGAGCTGTGTGGTGGAGAGGAGGAGGAGGAGGAGGAGAAGTGTGGTGGAGAGGAGGAGGAGCTGTGTGGTGGACAGGAGGAGGAGCAGTGTGGTGGACAGGAGGAGGAGGAGAAGTGTGGTGGAGAGGAGGAGGAGCTGTGTGGTGGACAGGAGGAGGAGGAGAAGTGTGGTGGACAGGAGGAGGAGGAGCAGTGTGGTGGACAGGAGGAGGAGGAGCTGTGTGGTGGACAGGAGGAGGAGGAGCTGTGTGGTGGAGAGGGGGAGGAGGAGGAGAAGTGTGGTGGAGAGGAGGAGGAGCTCACATTTGTAGGTCTCTGCCTGTAGGACCTGACAGCTTGCCTGGTGCTCAAACTGGTCGTCCTCACATAGGAAATTGTGGCAGAAACAGCAGCGGAAAATCCTGCCTCCTGCCAGCCAATCAGATGAAGGTAGAGCGAGAGTGTGAGCACTGTAACCATGAACGACCCAAACAGCAGGGGGACAGCTACACTGCTGTGTGTGTGTGTAAACAGCTGGGAGACAGCTAGACTGCTCTGTGTGTGTTTGTGTGTGTGTAAACAGCTGGGAGACAGCTAGACTGCTCTGTGTGTGTCTGTGTGTGTGTTTTTTTTGTGTGTGTTTGTGTGTGGCTCTGTGTGTGTCTGTGTGTGTAAACAGCTGGGAGACAGCTAGACGTAGCTCTGATGTGTGTCTGTGTGTGTAAACACTGCTGGCGAAGACAGCTAGACTGCTCTGTGTCTGTGTGTGGTGTGTAAACAGCTGAGGATAGACAGCTAGACTGATCTGTGTGTGTCGCTGTGTGTGTGTAAACAGTCTGCGGAGGACGCTGGGACTGCCTCTGTGTCTTGTGTGATGGTTGTAACACTGGGACGACAGTAGTACTGCACACTGTTAGTGGTCCTGTGGTAGTGTGTAAACAGTGGGATGACAGCTGGACTGTTTGTGAAAAAATGTGTGTTTGTGTGTGTGTAAACAGCTGGGAGACAGCTAGACTGCTCTGTGTGTGTCTGTGTGTGTAAACAGCTGGGAGACAGCTAGACTGCTCTGTGTCTGTGTGTGTGTGTAAACAGCTGGGAGACAGCTAGACTGCTCTGTGTGTGTCTGTGTGTGTAGTAAACACAGACATGGGAGACAGCTGCACTGTCTCTGTGTGTGTTTTGTGTGTGTGGGGGGGGTGGGGGTGGGTGCAGTCGCTGAATGTTTTTTTTGTTTGTGTGTGTGTGTAAACACAATGGTAAGACAGCTAGACACTGTTCTGTGTGTGGTCTGTGTTACCATCGTGGTCCCAGACGCAAAAGGCGGGTTCACAACACTCAGAATGCATCAGTCAGCGTCTGACAGTGGGCAGACACAAGCGTGACTGCTTAGACACTTCCTGCCGTGACATACCCATGCCTCGCAGAAATCACACACCGCCCCCTAGTGGTGAACACACAGGACAGCAAGGAGGAAAAACCCAACTTAATAGCAACAACTTTGACATTTATTATAGTTGAATCATTTAGGAGACAGTTTAATGCAGAGCAAATAAGGAAGGTAACCAATAGAGATTGAAAACTTTAGTTAAAAAAAAGAGAGTGATGTTTGTCTAGGTTAGTATGCACTCTGGTACCATTTTAATAACAGGGCTCTGAATGAAGGCAAAGGCCAACTCCTTCACTTACCACCATACCCATGCCAGTGCTGTGGAGGCCAGGGTGCTTGATCACACAGTCAGATGACTTCATGCACTTGGTTTTACCTGAAGGAGAAGCACAGGTACATGGTCATACAAAGCTTCCTGTTCAGGGAGTTTCACACTGAGATGTCCTGAAGCGATGACACAGACTCACCTGCATCTCATCTAACAGACTCACCTGCATCTCATCTAACAGACTCACCTGCATCTCATCTAACAGACTCACCTGTATCTCATCTAACAGACACTCACCTGCATCTCATCTAACAGACACTCACCTGCATCTCATCTAACAGACACACACCTGCATCTCATCTAACAGACACTCACCTGCATCTCATCTAACAGACTCACCTGCATCTCATCTAACAGACTCACCTGCATCTCATCTAACAGACTCACCTGCATCTCATCTAACAGACTCACCTGCATCTCATCTAACAGACTCACCTGCATCTCATCTAACAGACTCACCTGCATCTCATCTAACAGACTCACCTGCATCTCATCTAACAGACTCACCTGCATCTCATCTAACAGACTCACCTGCATCTCATCTAACAGACTCACCTGCATCTCATCTAACAGACTCACCTGCATCTCATCTAACACACACTCACCTGCATCTCATCTAACAGACTCACCTGCATCTCATCTAACAGACTCACCTGCATCTCATCTAACAGACTCACCTGCATCTCATCTAACAGACTCACCTGCATCTCATCTAACATGTCAACACAACCACATCTGAGTCATGTTAACAGTTTAGCCTTTGGGGTTGAATGATGTTCTCACTACAGTTTTTGTCAATTTCCTGGGCTGTGCATTTTAATTAAATCCCCAAAAATGCGTTTAACTTGGTACATCTCTGAAATTGTCACAGACCCTGGAGAACCCTCTATGAAGAACTCTCTATGGAGAACCCTCTACGGAGAACACTCTATGGAGAACCCTCCATGGAGAACCCTCCACGGAGAACCCTCTACGGAGAACACTCTACGGAGAACCCTCCACGGAGAACCCTCTACGGAGAACCCTCCACGGAGAACCCTCCACGGAGAACCCTCCACGGAGAACCCTCTACGGAGAACACTCTAGTGCAGGGGTGGGCAATTCGGGTCCTCGAGGGCCGCTGTCCTAAAAGTTTTATATGTTTCCCTGCTTCTCTAGTGAGAACCCTGGAGAGAACCCTGGATTGAGAACCCTAGAGAGAACCCTGGAGAAGATGCTGGGTGGTAGAACACGTACCACATTGGGCACACATGGGGAGCTTCTGAACAGACGCACAGAAATAGCAGAACGCTCGGTTCTTCTGCCGTCTGCCCGTCGCCATGGTGAAATGAGGGAGGAAGGTGGTAGAGAGGTCAGGGGTCATCGCCGTCTTAGGGCAACAAGATAACTAACAAACACAGCTGCATTCAGGTTTGCAGTAAATGAGTAACATGGTGTAGACTACGATGGTGTTAACTACGATGGTGTGGACTGGGATGGTGTAGACTAGGATGGGGTTGACTAGGATGGTGTAGACTAGGATGGTGTAGACTAGGATGGTGTAGACTAGGATGGTGTAGACTAGGATGGTGTAGACTAGGATGGGGTTGACTAGGATGGTGTAGACTAGGATGGTGTAGACTAGGATGGTGTAGACTAGGATGGTGTAGACTAGGATGGTGTAGACTAGGATGGTGTTGACTAGGATGGTGTAGACTAGGATGGTGTAGACTAGGATGGTGTTAACTACGATGGTGTGGACTGGGATGGTGTAGACTAGGATGGGTGTGTTCAAATGCTCACCTTTCACACTTGTCACATTCCTGAAACACAAAACACGTCATGTATCAAGTCACTCCATTGTCACTTAGCAACAATACAGATAATCTCAATAACACCCATGGCTACCCCTGCGGCCTCGGGCTTTCATGTTAAACTCTTCCGTCAGTATTTTCACTTGAATGAACCCAGCAAGCAGACTCATTCAGTTTACAAGCACCAACACACGTTCACTCCCAGTCCCTGAGGTCACGAATACTTGATACAAGTGCATCCGGAAGCTAACATCACCCCGCTTCATAATCTGCGCACCATTGCTGAGTTACAGGGATGCTTCGCCACGTCGACATGGTCCCGGTTCGCCCGTGTCTGTTTCTCTCGTTCCTTACGGTTTTCCGCCTTCTTGCGGGCTCCAGTCTTCTTTTTCGGCATTGCTAGGCAGATGATTCGAGTAAGCTGGTTAGCCAGCAGTTTCATATCTCGACATCCTACATCTAGCTAGCCAAAGACATTTGTTTTAACTATAAGCATGCATATGTAAAGAGTCGAATATCATTGTATCATTTATATAATAGAGACTAGCTTGGAACATTACAATAAAGTAACCTCATAAAAAGATATACCTTTAGACTAGTTCCAACACACACGTTCCACAATTCGAAATAGGAAGTTACGGAACATGTGTGGTACCCGGATGCAAAATTCTATTCCGTAGTGAAAATGAAGACTAAGACGATCCACAATCCTAGCAACAACCTCCTTATTGACGTGTAGTAACAAATAAATTACCATCGATTTTTCTTCATTTTATCAGCAAATTTATTTTGAATTTATTTGATTTGGAAACGTTTCTACATGAGAACACTTAGGGAAATTGCGAAATGTTCTATCTCCGGTGGGGGAAATGGGTCCTGCAAACTAATTGTCACACCCCCAGAGGAACTGTACTGTACTGTACCATCGGTATCTTCCTTACCTAGTAGTTGGCCCTTCTATTACACCTGACGACAAAAAACGGTAGTCTTCATCCAGTAACATGGGTGTGGAGCTAATGCCGTCTGTGCTGTTCAGTATCTGACATACAGTGCGTTAGATCAGACAATTTAGCCTTCTGACAACTTTTTACTTTCACTCCTTAAATTTTTTACACATACGTTTGTACATTTTCAAGAGAGAATCGTTACCTTAGTTTTAATCCGTATTTGATGGTGTGATCGATATTATTTCTTGTCATTGCCTCCTTTTGATTTTTTGGCACTCACGCAAAACGAATGTAGACTAATCTACGAAGCGATTATAGAGTTTCAAAATAATCTTGCATCATTGCTGATCTATAATCTACATTATTGTATTCTGATCTGCTT
>BROE01000012.1:17647409-17664451 GCA_036571765.1 Plecoglossus altivelis | reverse complement strand
GTGTGGTCAGGAAGATGAGGTGTGGTCAGGTGGATGAGGTGTGGTCAGGAAGATGAGGTGTGGTCAGTGTGGTCAGGAAGATGAGGTGTGGTCAGGTGGATGAGGTGTGGTCAGTGTGGTCAGGTAGACAAGGTGTGGTCAGGTAGATGAGGTGTGGTCAGTGTGGTCAGGTAGACAAGGTGTGGTCAGGTAGACAAGGTGTGGTCAGTGTGGTCAGGTAGATGAGGTGTGGTCAGGTGGATGAGGTGTGGTCAGGTAGACAAGGTGTGGTCAGGTAGATGAGGTGTAAATCATTTTAGCTGTGGTTCTAGTCATGTTGGATCTGTGACGTCAGTCAGCAAAGGAGTTAGGATTCAGATTGCGTGTTGTGTGCTGACCCAGTTTGGGTGGATGACAGAAGAGGTCTGGTTTCACATGTGAAGGTCCCTGATGTGTTGTCTGCATCACTGCAGAACCTGAACATTGGAACGAGACAGTGGATGTGTTGTCTGCATCACCGCAGAACCTGAACATTGGAACGAGACATTGGATGTGTTGTCTGCATCACTGCAGAACCTGAACATTGGAACAGACAGAATCTAATCCCTTATAAGGGCATGGAAACAATCATCCAATTGAATTCTTTGTTCTTGTCTTATAAGGGCATGGAAGCAATTATCCAATTGAATTCTTTGTTCTTGTCTGGACTGTGTCTTTTTATGTAGTAACAGTTGGAACAGCTTTACAGGATGATGTATTTGGGGTTTGTTGCTCGATGAAGCAGTGTGGTTAGAGTGTAGTGTAGTGAGAGCATAGAGGTGAATGTACAGCACCCTCTGCTGGTCAAACACAGTCATTGCTTCTAATGAATGCCAAGCCTAGATGTGCCTGTTAGTTTGTCATGTGACCAGGAGAGGGCATCATAAGCTTTCTGTTGTAAGGACCTAGATACAAAGCAGGCTTTAACTATCCCTGCCCTGCCCTGCCCTGCCCTGCCTTGCCCTGCCCTGCCCTGCCTTGGCCTGCCCTGCCCTGCCCTGCCCTGCCTTGGCCTGCCTTGCCCTGCCCTACACAAAGTGCATCTTCATGCTACACAAAGTGCATCTTCATGCTACACAAAGTGTACCTTCACGCTACACAAAGTGCATCTTCATGCTACACAAAGTGTACCTTCATGCTACACAAAGTGTACCTTCATGCTACACAAAGTGTACCTTCACGCTACACAAAGTGTACCTTCACGCTACACAAAGTGTACCTTCACGCTACACAAAGTGTACCTTCACGCTACACAAAGTGCACCTTCACGCTAGTCTTCATGAAACTGTAAAATGCCTTGAGTGTACTCAACAATACTCAACAATACTCAACAATACTCAACAAATTAGTCATTTGTTGAGTATTGAAAGTCTTTCACAGCTAGGTCATCGTATCATTGATTATTTAAGACTAACTGATTGGTTGTCCTGGAGTCTCTGTCTGATAATCTTTGGACTGATCACAAGACAACTGATCCATATTCCTACAGCAACCTTTGGTACAGTCGTCTTCCTAACATTCAGATGATCTTTTCCTTTGGGGGCTTCAAGCAGAGACTACGTATGAATATTTCCCTGTGAATAATCAGTGAAGAATCGCTTCCCTAATGTTTTAGGGATGTCAAAATAGGGATGTTGTTATTTTCAGACACTGAGCTTTGAAACGGATATTCCTGTTTTGAGACATAACAGAGAGACAAGAAACAGAGAGAGATATGAAAACACTACGCACAGAGGGAGAGCGAAAGATCAACAGACAGAGAGAGATGTAGGGGAGAGAAACAGAGAGAGAGAGAGAGAGAGAGAGAGAGAGAGAGAGAGAGAGACATAGGAGACGGGAAAAACAGGAGAGAGAGAGACATAGGAGAGGGAAACAGAGAGAGAGAGAGAGAGACATAGGAGAGGGAGACAGAGAGAGAGAGAGAGAGAGAGACATAGGAGAGGGAAACAGAGAGAGAGAGAGAGACATAGGAGAGGGAAACAGAGAGAGGAGAGAGAGAGGACAAGGAGAGGAACAGAAAGAGAGAGAGAGAGATGAGGACATAGGAGAGGGGAACAGAGAGAGAGAGAGAGAGAGAGACATAGGAGAGGGGAACAGAGAGAGAGAGAGACATAGGAGAGGGAAACAGAGAGAGAGAGAGAGAGAGAGAGACATAGGAGAGGGGAACAGAGAGAGAGAGAGAGAGAGAGACATAGGAGATGGAAACAGAGAGAGAGAGAGAGAGAGAGAGAGAGAGAGACATAGGAGATGGAAACAGAGAGAGAGAGAGAGACATAGGAGAGGGGAACAGAGAGAGAGAGAGAGAGAGAGAGACATAGGAGAGAGACAGAGAGAGAGAGATCTTGTGGGGGTGCAACACAGACAGACAGGTTGTTTATCCTCAATGACTTATAATGGAACTCTTGTGGTTTCTAACTAGATTAGCAAGGCTGCCATCACTCGTGCAAGCTTTATACCACAACCTGAGCACACACACACCTGTCATACGCACACACACACACGCACGCACACACACACAGATACACACACACCTGTCATACGCACACACACACACACACACGCACACACACACAGATACACACACACCTGTCATACGCACACCACACACACACACACGCACGCACACACACAGATACACACACACCTGTCATAAGCACACACACACACGCACGCACGCACACACACACAGATACACACACACCTGTTCATACGGACACACACACACACACACACGCACGGCCCCACACACAACAGATACACAACACACCTGTCCGATAAGCACCACCCACACAACCACGCACGCACACACAGATACACACACACCTGTCATACGCACACACACACACACACACAGATACACACACACCTGTCATACGCACACACACACACGCGTAACGAACGCCACACACAGATACCACACACACTGTTCATACAGGCAACACACACCTCACACATGCACACACACAGATACACACACACCTGTCATAAGCACACACACACACACATGCACACACACACAGATACACACTCACCTGTCATAAGCACACACACACACGCACGCACACACACACAGATACACTCACACCTGTCATAAGCACACACACACACACGCACGCACACACAGATACACTCACACCTGTCATAAGCACATGCACACACACACATACACACACGCACACACACACGCACACACACAGATACACGAGAGAGAGAGCGATGAGCGAGCGAGAGAGAAAGTGTTTAGCAGACTTGTGAAACTGTGGTTAGCGAGGGAAAGTATCTCCCCTCTAGTAGCAGGTGGTCGCACACTGTGAAACCTGAACTACAGTGTTAGTTTCGGTCCCCATCCCCGCTACACTGTCAAAGGATACACGATGTCAAACCACCCCCGCTACACTGTCAAAGGATACACGATGTCAAACCACCCCCATCTCAACTCCCACATTGGATTTTATGAACTCAACATATGGTGTCAACAACATTTTGTGTTCTGAAAGCATGTTTGCGGTGTCGCCGGTGCTAGCGGAACTGTAGAAGTGACTCATTTAAAAACCCAACTGAATTTTTAAAAACTGACGTATCAGTCCTCCCGAATTGAACAAAACATTTTTGGAGTAGGCCTAGTTCTGTTTCCTTTCTCGATATGACAAAAGTTTTAGTCATAAAAATGTCCCTGTTTAGTCTTGTTTTGGTTGTGGTTAAGGATTTATGATCTGAGCCTCGAAGTTGTTTACGAAGAGAGCTGCTGGGAAAAATCTATGTGAAACGTCTTTACTGCTAATATACTAAAAGGTGTAGATTAAGAACAGGTGGACGTTATGACAGTCATACTAATTTAGCTCAGTTAATTTTAATCAAGATAACAAAAAATATGTTGTATTGCTCTTACATTACATTACCGCAAACGGTGAAAAAACCCAACGTTTTGATTTTCTGTCGTAATAGACGTTTCTTTCCGAAGAAACAAAGCTTGTTTTATTTATATGATAATATGTCATTCATATTTTCTCTGTCACTCAGAATAACCCCCTCCCACCAAGATGACGTATGCATGTGGCCACTCCGTGACGCGCGGTGTTGATACAGCGCGTTCACGCTGTGCGGCAGAGCGGCGCTAGAGAGTAGGCGTCGCATATATTGTTGTTCGATGTGAAAAGCAGCGTTTGGATTCAGATTGACCCTTTCCACCTAAGAACAGTGACAACGCGATTACGAGTGTTTATATGCTGTCGTCGAGATACTTTGACAATGAGCAGGCCTAAAGGTGTGTAACCACGACGAAGCGTCGGCGCTGGAACGAATTGCACCTGCCAGTCAGTGTCTTGACGGTAGGAGATGAACAACAAAGACTGATCCACCGCGCTTCACTTCATCTTTGAAAAACAGCTGAGAATTATCAATGTAATCCTTTTTTTGCGACCAACCCTGCGGTCCAAGCATCTCCAATGATCAAGCAATGCTCGGAGGAACGTGTGACTTGCAGTTTGTGACAGTTACCGCGCACGGTTAAAATCTGTACACCTTAATAGCACGCGGGGTCTATCTACGTTTATTTTAGCATTCGCTTGCGCGTTTTATGCGTTGAAATTAACGTTTTACGTGTTTATAATTTAAGAATACATGGCTGTTACCGCACAACGGTGTCGCGCAATGGTGCGTGTGTGAGTAGGCAGCCTTGCGCTTATAAAACCGAATCAGCAGTCAGATTTGACAGGCGCAACCTGAAGCGGATGGATTCGATGTAACATCCCAAAATACAGGACAAGATGTGGGTCAACCCCGACGAGGTTTTGCTGGCGGGAGCGCTGTGGATCACCGAGAGAGCGAATCCTTATTTCATCCTTCAGAAACGGAAGGGCCATGGAGACAGTGGCGGAGGACTCGCGGGTGAGTCTTTCCTTCCTCTCTCCCTATCCCTCACCCCCTCCCTCCCTATCCCTCACCCCCTCTCTCCATATCTATCCACAGCAAAAGCATGTATTATTAAAAGGCATTTAAAGTTGGGCTGAAAGACTCTCTCCTCTTCTGGTCTTGGCTGGGAGACTGCTACACATGTGTCAGGAGAATGAGGGTGTGCAGGAACAGGCCACAGGTTTAGTTATATCATAAAAAGACTGATTGGCATCATAGTATCTGGAACAGGGGGGTTCAGTCAGCTATTATGGGATGGAGGGGTCGGGCTTAGTGGTGTGGTCCATTCTTTGAATGGCGGGAGTCAAACGAGACAGAAATACTATCACTGGTGTCAGGTAGGACCACCTGGACTCATCACAGGTACCCTGTCTCCCTCCGTACAGGGAGGGAGGGTTGCCAGGGCAACAGGCATGGTGGGGTTCACTGTGTCTTGTCCCCATCCATGACCTCACGACGCTAGCGATGTTAGCCGTGTCTCTAAGCTTGTCTCACTGAACCCTGACAGGTAGATCATGTGATTCTGTTTTGTCATGTGACATTCCTTGACGCTGCCACTCATGTTAGAGTCCATATGAAACTCATCAACAAGGTAAACAGATCATTGGCCTGCGAAAAAAAGACTGGTGGTTGTCGATCATCTCTCAACCACTGTCTACTTTTCTCTCTCTCTCTGCCTCTCTCCCTGCCTCTGTCCTTCTCTCTCTCTACCTTTCTGCCTCTCTCTTTCTCTCTCTTTTTACCTCTGCCTCTCTCTCTCTCTCTCTGCCTCTCTCTTTCTTTCAGTTTCACAAGTCTGCTAAACACTTTCTCTCTCTCTCTCTCTCTCTGTCTCTCTCTCTCTGCCTCTCTCTCTCTCTTTCTCCCTGTCTCTCTCTCTTCCTCTTTCTCTCTGTCTCTCTGTCTCTCTCTGCCTCTCTCTCTGCCTCTCTCTCTCTCTCTCTGTCTGTCTCTCTCTCTCTCTCTCTCTCTCTCTGTCTGTCTCTTTCTCTCTCTCTCTCTCTCTCTCTCTCTCTCTGTCTCTCAGGTTGATGTCTTCAGACTTGGCTGATCAGTAATCAATATCTGTAATCATTAGCTGATCAGAGTGTCTTGCAGAAGTCTGCAAAATGGCTGCAGACTGAACTCCACTAGATAGCAACACACACAAACTACGGGTGTAGTTGTAATCATGCACACACACACACTAGGATGTAGTTGTAATCATGCACACACACTAGGATGTAGTTGTAATCATGCACACACACACACACCACACAACTACAGACACACACAAACAAACATGCACACACACACCACACACACTAGCATGTTAGTTGTAATTATGCACACACACACACACCACACTAGTACACACACACACACATCAGCACACACACACACACTAGGATGTAGTTGTAATCATGCACACACACACACTAGGATGTAGTTGTAATCATGCACACACACACACACACACACACACTAGGATGTAGTTGTAATCATACACACACACTAGGATGTAATTGTAATTATGCACACACACACACACACAACACTAGGATGTAGTTGTAATCATGCACACACACTAGGATGTAATTGTAATTATGCACACACACACACACACACTCTAGGATGTAGTTGTAATCATGCACACAATAACTAGGATGTAATTGTAACATTATGCACACACACACACACACACTAGGATGTAGTTGTAATCATGCACACACACTAGGATGTAATTGTAATTATGCACACTAGGATGTAGATGTGCAAATCGCTGTAGCAAGGCATTAGAACTAGCAGGCCGATTGATGTGTATGACATGTTTTTTCTTTTATCATGCAAGTGGGGTAGGCATTTATACGTTTTTCTTATACATACTCCTTTTGGGTACCAACTTAATTTTTCATGAAAATCTGTCAATTATCAATGGTCTGATGGAGTTGCCCAAATGAAATGAATAATTATGATATAATAATAAGAATAATAATAATAATTAAAAGAGAGGTGGGTGAAGATAACAGTAAACAAAGCAGAGTATAGTAGAGTATAGTAGAGTGCAGTAGAGTATAGAGAGGTTCAGTAGAGTATAGTAGAGTACAGTATAGTAGACTATAGTAGAGTACAGCAGAGTACAGTAAAGTATAGTAGAGTACAGTATAGTAGACTATAGTAGAGTACAGCAGAGTACAGTAGAGTATAGTAGAGTACAGTAGAGTATAGAAAGGTTCAGTAGAGAATAGAAGAGTTCAGCAGAGTATAGTAGAGTACAATAGAGTACAGTAGAGTATAGAAAGGTTCAACAGAGAATAGTAGAGTTCTGTAGAGTTCAGCAGAGTATAGCAGAGTACAGTAGAGTATAGTAGAGTTTAGTATAGTAGAATATAGTACTCGTCAATCTCTCATCAATGATGCAAACTATTTTTTTTAAAACAATTTTCTCAAAATAATGTTAACCTTTCTTTGTAACTTTTTATTGCAAATATATTGTCAACTTTTTAGTATATTGTAGATTATAGTAGAGTCTTCATCAATGATGCAAACTATTATTCTTTTTTGAAACTCCATGGTGGCTTCCTAGACTTATCTACATTTGTTGTGCGCGATAGCAAGGAAATAAAAACAGGCAATGGAAACAGAATGGATTAATACCAGTAGCGAGCTTGGCATGAAAATGTAAGAAGTAGAAAGTGCAGATATTTGTAAAACATAAAAAACGAAACCAAAAAAAAGGATTGACTGTAAATCTGTCCCTCACTAGCAGCACAGAGGGAAGAGTGGTGCTTGGCGATGATGTCATGGTTATGTAAATGTCCAGAGTGCACCTGCTGTTGTGCCAGTTGGTGCTGAGGAGAGGGAGAGGAGAGAGATGGCAGGAAGGAGAGAGGAGAGATAGGCAGCAGAGAGGATGGGGAAAGACAACAGAGAGATGGAAGAGAGAGAAAGAGGAGAGACGAGAAAGGACAGAAAAGGAGAAGAGGGAGAGAGAAGAGGGAGGAACGTAAAGGAGAAGAGGGAGAGAAGAGGGAGGAACGTAAAGGAGAAGAGAGAGAGAAGAGGGAGGAACGTAAAGGAGAAGAGAGAGAGAAGAGGGAGGAACGTAAAGGAGAAGAGGGAGAGAAGAGGGAGGAACGTAAAGGAGAAGAGGGAGAGAAGAGGGAGGAACGTAAAGGAGAAGAGAGAGAAAAGAGGGAGGTCTGGAAGGTCTCGTATGCCTTGTAAAGCTGCTGACCCAACAAGTAGGACCCTGGACGGCAGCTTCTGCTGACAAACATGAAAAACAGGCTTAATCTCAGAGTTCAGAGGTTATCTGAGAGGAGGGAAGAGAGAGAGAGGATGTGTCTATGACCCCAGAGCTCCGGGTCTTCATGTTGAAGAACTGAAATGGACTCGTTTACAGCATGAACAGCTTATCCTCACAGTCACAAGACTGCATCAACACTTCTTGCATGATACGGTACTGAACATTGACCACTGTGGCTTTCAAAGCGCGTGCTGGAGATACGAGCGGTCAGTGAGACACACTGTCTGCAGGTCAGGAGAGACAATGCTGTGTTGTTCCAGATGTAGACATCTGCTCCAGGTCTCACCTTTGCCCCCAAGCTTCAGAACAACCTTTCACCGTGAGAGGGGAGAGGAGAGAGGTGGGGGGGAGAGGAGGGGGAGCGAGGAGGAGGGGGAGAGAGGGGAGAGGAGAGAGTGGGGGAGGTGGGGGGGGACAGACGACAGCAGGTGGGGGGAGAAGGGAGGAGAAGGGGGGGAAGGAGAGAGGTGGTGGGAGAGAGGAGGGGGAGAGAAGAGGAAAACGGGGGAGAGGAGAGTGAAAGGGGGAGAGAGAGAAAAGAGGAGGGGAGAGGAGAGAGGTGGGGGCGAAAGAGGGAGGAAGGGATTGGAAAACACCCTCCATCTTGGGAAAGAGATATAACAACAAGAACAGCAGCCTCCTCTCCTCCTCTCCTCTCCTCCTCTCCTCATCTCCTCCCTCCTCTCCTCATCTCCTCTCCTCCTCACCTCCTCTCCTCACTCTCTTCCTCTGCCCTCCTCTCTTCTCCTTCTGTCCTCATCTCCTCTCCTCTTCTCCTTCTCTCCTCTTCTCTCCTCCTCTCCTCTCCTCCTCTCTCATTTCCTTTCCTCCAGCCCAGATCAGGTTTCTGTTATGTGAGACTGTATTGATCTTCTCATGGCCCTGTCAGGGGGCGGGGGAGAGGGGGCGGGGGGATAAGGTCCAGCTCAAATCCCTGCAGAGAACAGTCCCCTCTTCACTGACTTCATGAACATGATGGTGGGAAGACATGCCATGCACTGTAGAACAATGTCTAGATTCACTCTGAGCACCTTTTCACTTCCCTATTTTGGGAGAGAGGTAGGTAGGGGAGGGAGGGAGGGGAGGTAGGTAAGAGAGGGAGGGAGGTAGGGGAGGAGGTGAGGAGTAGAGCAGAGGGGAGGAGGTAAGCGGAAGGTAGTAGCGGGAGGGAGCTAGGTAGGGGAGGGAGGTAAGACAGAGGGAGGGAGGTTAGGCGAAGGAGGGAGGCTGCGCGGGGAGGGAGGGGGAGTCAGGAGCTAGGTAATAGCGCGGAGGGAGCTAGTAGGGAAAGGGAGAGGGCGGAGGAGTAGGGCTGCTGGCGACAAAACATCACATGACTTGTTCTCCATCTCCCCCTGAGGTCCAGGGTGCTGTACCTGCTCTACGACACACCACAACACACACACACACACACACACACACACACACACACACACACACACACACAAAAACTTGTGTCTAAGCATCTCTCTGCTCTACTGTTTCACCGCAAAGGAAGAAGCTGTTCTGCTCTGATGATGCATCTCAAGCTCTTGCTGCTGTGGGTCTCTACTGTCTCCACACACACACACACACACACTTACACATCACACACACACACACACACATACACACACACACACCACACACACACACACACACTTACACACATTCGCACACACACACACACACACACACTCACACACACACAACTCACACACCCACAACTAACACACACACAACTCTCCCCGCCCCCCCCTCATCCACACTCACACCACCCACACGCACACATGCACCACACACGTGTGCACACACGGACAAACACATTGACACATAAGCACACCACACACACACACACCAACACACCACGCCCACACACACACACACACACACACCACAGGCACGCACCGCCACGACACACACACCATACACACACACCACTCACACACACACACCACTCACACACACAGTTTTGTTTACATGATCTATCCTCTGCTAACTATAGAAAGATTCCTTTGGCATGTTTTTCTTGTATCAGGCACAGCAGGCTGCTGTAGTGTCAGCTGATATGAGGAGCCTGTATGGTCATGTGACAGCCTGGAAGTTGTCGGTCACACGGTGGTTAAACACACTCATGAATCTGCGTGTTTCACACATCACACACACACACACACACACACACACACACACACACACACACACACACACTGTTGTGTTCGGTCAGCAGCACAGCCAGGCTCTGTTCTCTAGCCTTCCTGAGGAGTCATCCTGGAACGTGACTGGCTAACTGACTGTCTGTCTGACTAACTGACTGTCTGTCTGACTAACTGTCTGACGTACTACTATCTGACTGGCAACGACTGACTGTCTGACTGTCTGACTGTCGTCTGGCTAACTGGCTAACTGACTGACTGACTGACTGTCTGACTGTCTTGACTGACTGACTGACTGTCTGGCTGTCTGTCTGACTGACTAACTGACTAACTGACTGACTGTCTGACTGGTTCTGACTGACTATCTGACTGGCTGACAGCCTGACTGTCTGACTGACTGACTTCTGACTATACTGGCTGACTGGTCTGACTGACTGATGACTGACTGGGGTGTCTGACTGACTGACTGGCACTGGCTGCGTCTGACTGTCTGTCTGTCTGCTCTGGTCTGACGGACTGCTGTCTGGACTGTCTAACTGGCTGGCTGACTGACTGGCCTGCATGTCTGACTGTCTGGACTGTCTGGACTGGCTGGCTAGTTCGACCCTCCCAGGCCTGTTCACACATCCAGCCTATCACCGACAGAACAACTGGTTCAGCTGTAGAACTTCATTTTTCAGCTGTGAGGAGTCACTCACTGGTGACGTGTGATGTGAAGTGGTGTTCACAGAAACACTTTGTAAATATTCATCTGACACACAAAGGTTTTGTAAACTGCAGCAAACCTTCCCCTTTCCCGTCTCCCCCTCCCTCCCCCCTTCCCTCCTCCATCCCCTCCCTCTCTCTCTCCCTCCCGTCCCTCCCCCTCCTCCCTAGGCCTCCCTCCCCTCCCTCCCTCCTCCCTCCCTCCCCCCTCCCTCCCCTCCTCCTTCCCCTCCCGCCCCTCCCTTCTCTCCCTCCTCCCTCTCTCCCGGCGCGTCCCTCCCTCTCCTCTCCCTCCTCCCTCCTCCCTCCCTCCCTCCCCTCCTCCCCTCTTCTCTCCCCTCTCCTCCTCCTCTCCCCCTCTCCCTCCCTCCTGTCCTCCCCTCCTCCCCTCCCTCCCCTCCCTCTCTCTCTCTCTTCCCCGTCCCTCCCTCCCCCTCCCTCCTCCCTCCCTCCCTCCTCCCTCCCTCTCTCCCCCTCTCCCTCCCTCCCCCTCTCCCTCCCCCCTCCAGGTCTGCTAGTGGGGACTCTGGACGTGGTTCTGGACTCCAGCGCTCGTGTGGCTCCGTACCGAATCCTCTACCAAACACCAGAGTCCCTGGTCTACTGGATCATCGCCCATGGTAACGCAGCCCATAATAACTGTCTGTGCAACCCTCACGCAAAGACACACACGCATTTCCAATTCCCCTGGTAACTATCGCCAAGCGTCGACCATTATCACGCCCCCCCTCACGTTAAAGAGGAAGTGATGTAACTGGATAGTGGGCTGATCACGTGGTCTGAAGGAACACCAGGAAGCTGATATGTGCAGATCAATGCTCTCAGACATGATGTCATAGGTGATGTCACAGGTGATGTCATAGGTGATGGAACGTCTGGAACATTAAAAAAGATTGAATTTACACACTCACATGTTGAGTTAATCCTGAGTAGGTCTGTTAGCACACACACATGTTCACTCACACACACACACACACATGTTTACTCACACACACACACTAATACACACACACACACATGTTCTCACACACACACACACACATATGTTCACACTCTCTCTCACACACACACACACGCACACACACACACACACACTTCATCACCCTCTCCCCCTCCTCACTCTCCCTCCTGCCTCGTACAGGGACTTCCCGACAGGAGATAACTGAACACTGGGAGTGGCTTGACTGGAACCTGCTGCAGACTCTCTCTATCTTTGAGAATGAGAACGACATCACAACCTTTGTCAAAGGCAAAGTTCAGGTAGCCCCCACAAAATTAAAATCATCAAAAAAAGTATGACATTAAAATATATTAATATTCACGATATTGCCCATAACAATATCTAACTCAGAGTTAAGACTCTTCTCCTAAACCTTTGACATGCATCAGAATCTTTCAATCTTTGCATCTCATCCAAACTTTCCTCTCTTTTTCTTCATCTCTCCATCTTACCTCTCTTTCTATTTCTTTATCCATATCCCTCCCCCTCTTTCTGTCCCTTTCTCTCTCTCTCTCTCTCTCTTTCCACCTCTCTCTGTCCCCCATCCCTCCACCTCTCTCTGCCTCCCTCTCCCTCCCCCTCTCTGCCTCCCTCTCCCTCCACCTCTCTCTGTCCCCCTCTCCCTCCCCCTCTCTCTGTCCCACTCTCCCTCCCCCTCTCTCTGTCCCCCCATCCCTCCTTCTTCAGGGCATCATCGCCGAATACACGAAGAACCAGGAGGGGAAGGAGGAAGAGGACAGTGAGAAGTTCAAGGAGTCCACCTCCAAGTTCCTGCGTCTGTTCAACATGCCAGAGAAGGAGATGCTGGTGAATTATTACTCCTGCAGCTACTGGAGGGGTCGTGTGCCTCGACAAGGATGGCTTTACCTCAGCATCAATCATCTCTGCTTCTACTCTTACCTGCTGGGCAAGGAAGGTAAGTCACTGTACACACCTCCTACCTGCTACAGGAGACCACTGTACACACCTCCTACCTGCTACAGGAGACCACTGTACACACCTCCTACCTGCTACAGGAGACCACTGTACACACCTCCTACCTGCTACAGGAGACCACTGTACACACCTCCTACCTGCTACAGGAGACCACTGTACACCCCTCCTACCTGCTACAGGAGACCACTGTACACACCTCCTACCTGCTACAGGAGACCACTGTACACACCTCCTACCTGCTACAGGAGACCACTGTGACACACCCTCCTACCTGCTTACAGGGAGACCCACTGTACACACCTCTTACCTTGCTGGAGGAGGAGCCATTGTACACACCTCCTACCTTGCTACAGGAGACCCTGTACACACCCTCCTGCTGCGTACAGGAGACCACTGTTACACGCACCTTGCCTACCTGTTACAGGAGGACCCACTGTACACACCTCCTTTACCTGCTACAGGAGGGACCACGGTACACACCTTCCTTACCCTGCTACAGGGAGACCACTGTTTTTTAACACACCTCCTAACCTGCCTACAGGAGATCCACTGTCCACACCTCCCTCCTAGCTCAGGGAGGACCACGTGTACCACCACCTCCTACCTGCTTTACAGGGAAGACCACTGTAACACACACCCTACACTACCTGCTGACAGGAGGCCAACATGTTTTACACACCTCCTACCTGCTACAGGAGACCACTGTACACACCTCCTACCTGCTGGAGGAGACCACTGTACACACCTCCTACCTGCTACAGGAGACCACTGTACACACCTCCTACCTGCTACAGGAGACCACTGTACACACCTCCTACCTGCTACAGGAGACCACTGTACACACCTCCTACCTGCTGGAGGAGACCACTGTACACATACAAGCTTCTCTCCCTCCTCCCTCCCCATCTCTCCCACGTGTCCTCCTCCCTCCCCATCTCTCCCTCCTCCTCCCCCCTCCTCCCTCCTCTCTCCCTCCTATCTCCCCCTCTCTCCCTGCTGTCCTGCTTCCTCCCCCTCTTCAGCTAAGCTGATAGTACGCTGGGCAGACGTTACTCAGCTGGAGAAGAGTGCCACCCTTCTGCTTCCTGACATGGTGAAGGTGAGGAAACACACTGACACTGCACACACTGCACACACTGCACACACTGCACACACTGCACACACAGCACACACTGTACACACTGTACACACACTGTACACACACTGTACACACTGCACACACTGCACACACTGTACACACTGCACACACTGACACTGCACACACTGCACACACTGACACTGCACACACTGCACACTCTGTACACACACTGCACACACTGCACACACTGTACACACAGCACACACTGCACATACTGTACACACTGCACACACTGCACACACTGTACACACACTGTAGAAACTGTACACACACTGTACACACACTGCACACACTGCACACACTGTACACACACTGCACACACTGCACACACTGTACACACACTGTACACACACTGTACACACTGCACACACTGTACACACTGTACACACTGTACACACTGTACACACACTGTACACACTGTACACACTGTACACACTGTACACACTGTACACACTGCACACACTGTACACACTGCACACATTGTACACACACTGTACACACATTGTACACACACTGTAGACACTGTACACACTGCACACACTGCACACACTGTACACGCCCTGCACGCACTGTACACACACTGACACTGTACACACTGCACACAATGTACACACACTGACACTGTACACACTGCACACACTGCACACACTGCACACACTGTACACATTGTACACACACTGTACACACACTGTAGACACTGTACACACTGCACACACTGCACACACTGTACACGCCCTGTACACACTGCACACACTGTAGACACTGTACACACTGCACACACTGTACACACACTGACACTGTACACACTGCACACACTGCATACACACTGACACTGTACATACTGCACACACTGTACACACACTGACACTGCACACACTGCACACACTGCACACACTGCACACACTGCATACACTGCACACACTGACACTGCACACACTGTAGGCACTGTAGGCACTGCACACACTACACACACTGTACACACTGCACACACTGCACACTGTACACACTGCACACACTGTACACACTTCACACACTACACACACTGTACACACTGTACACACTACACACTCTAAACACACTGTACACACTACACACACTCTACACACTCGTCATTATAATTGTTTGTGTATTTGTCGTCACCTGTCCCCCAGGTGAGCACCAGGAGCAGTGAGCATGTCTTCTCCGTCTTCCTCAACATCAACGAAACCTTCAAACTGATGGAGCAGCTGGCTAACATCGCCATGAGACGTCTCCTAGACAACCAGGGCTTCCAGCAGGACTGCTCCCTGCCCCGCCTCCGCAGAACGTCTCCCAAGAGGATTCCTGCTCTCAAGAGGTGAAGGAGGGAGGGATGTAGAGGGAGACAGGAGAGAGGAAGAAAGATGAGAATAAAGGCAAGGAGGAAGGAAAGAGGGAAAGACAGAAAGGGAGAGAGAGGGATGTAGAGGGAGAGAGGGAGGGAGGATTGTAGAGGAGCAAGGAGAGAGGGAGACAGGGAGGGAGGGAGGGAGGGAGAGATGTAGAGGGAGAGAGGGAGGGAGGATCTAGAGGGAGAGAGGGAGACAGGGATGTAGAGGGAGAGAGGGAGACAGGGAGAAAAGGAGACAGGGAGAAAGGGAGAAAGAGAAAGAGAGTGTGTGTGTGTTGTGTGTACCTGTTGTGCGTGTGTGTTTACCTGTTGTGCGTGTGTGTTTACCTGTTGTGTGTGTGTACCTGTTGTGTGTGTGTGTGTTTACCTGTTGTGCGTGTGTGTGTACCTGTTGTGTGATGTTACGTTTGTGGTGTGCTGTGTGTTTACCTGTTGTGTGTGTGTACCTGTTGTGTGTGTGTGTTTACCTGTTGTGTGTGTGTGTGTACCTGTTGTTAGTGTGTGTGTGTGTGTGTACCTTTTGTTTGTGTGTGTGTACCTGTTGTGTGTGTGTGTGTGTGTGTTTACCTGTTGTGTGTGTGTACCTGTTGTGTGTGTGTGTACCTGTTGTGTGTGTGTGTGTGTGTTTACCTGTTGTGTGTGTGTACCTGTTGTGTGGTGTGTGTACCTGTTGTGTGTGTGTGTACCTGTTGTGTGTGTGCCACACAGTGACAGCAGTGACCTTGTCTCTCTCAGAGATCTGGACGCCCGGGCAAAGAGTGAACGTTATCGAGCGCTTTTCCGTCTGCCGAAAGATGAGAAGCTGGACGGACACACAGACTGCACCCTCTGGACACCCTTCAACAAGAGACACATCCTGGGACAGATGTTCGTCTCCACCAACTACATCTGCTTCACCAGCAAGGAGATGACCTTATGTAGCCTCATCATTCCACTGAGAGAGGTGGACACTGCAGCTACTGCGATAAAGAAACTACAAAACACTGAGGATTTGGTCAGCAATCACTAACAGTGCGTGTGTGTGTTTGTGTGTGTGTGTGTGTGTGTGTGTGCGTGCGTGCTTGTGTGTGTGTGTGTGTGTGTGTGTGTCTGTGTGTGTGTGTGTGCGGCGTGCGTGCTTGTGTGTGTGTGTGTGTGGTGCCTGTGTGTGTGCCTGTGTGTGTGTGTGTGCCTGTGTGTGTGTGTGTGGCAGGTGACCATCGTGGAGAAGGCAGACAGTTCCAGTGTTCTCCCCAGACCTCTGTCCATCAGCACCAAGAACCGCATGACCTTCCTGTTTGCCAACCTGAAGGACAGAGACTTTCTGGTCCAACGCATCTCTGACTTCCTGCAACAGACCGTCCCCCGGACGTACCTGGAGAGAGATCTGACAGGAAGTCTGACCAGCTCAGAGGACGAGGTGCTGACTCATGTTAAGCATGTTTACATACTGGAAGTCTGGCTTTAGTTCTGTTGGGTGGGTATTTCACAGAAGTCCCGTCTCTCTCCAGGTGACATGCTCCTCTCTGTCTCCCCAGGTACGTTCCCAGGGTTCCCTCCAGTCC
>BROE01000012.1:17613460-17641595 GCA_036571765.1 Plecoglossus altivelis | reverse complement strand
GTACCAGCAACCCCACGGAGCGTCATGACCCCAGCCTGCCCTATCTGGAACAGTACCGCATGGACCTGGAGCAGTTCCGGGGTCTCTTCCCCCTGCTCTTCCCCTGGGGCCCCGGGGCCCATGCAGACTCACTGGCCCTGCGCTTCTTCCACCTGCTGGACCACAATGGAGACGCGCTTCATCAACTTCAGGGAAGTTAATCACTGGCTTGTGAAGGGAGGAGGAAAGGAGGGGGAGGAGGAGAAAGGGAGAGGCGAGGAGGAGAGAAAGGGGGTGAGAGGGAGGAGAAAGGGAGAGGGAATGGGGAGGAGAAAGGGAGGGGGA
Source organism: Plecoglossus altivelis (assembly GCA_036571765.1). Lineage (NCBI taxonomy): Eukaryota > Metazoa > Chordata > Actinopteri > Osmeriformes > Plecoglossidae > Plecoglossus > Plecoglossus altivelis. The sequence goes on along the minus strand of BROE01000012.1, from coordinate 17,641,271 downwards.
GGAGGAGGAGAAAGGGAAGGGGTGTGAGGGTGTGAGTATGCGTGTTCATATTCATGATGTGTTTCAGGTGTGCTGTGTCATGGAGACCTGACTGATAAACTGAAACTCCTGTACAAGATGCACGTTATTCCAGGTGACTGCCTGTCTGTCTGATGTCTGCCTGTCTGTCTGATGTCTGATGTCTGTCTGTCTGCCTGATGTCTGCCTGTCTGTCTGATGGTCTTGCCGGTCGTCTGGATTGTATCCCTGTTTGTCTGTTGCTTGTTGTCTGTTGTCTGTTGTCTGTCTGATGTCTGCCTGTCTGTCTGATGTCTGCCTGTCTGTCTGATGTCTCCCTGTCTGTCTGATGTATCCCTGTCTGTCTGATGTCTGCCTGTCTGTCTGATGTCTCCCTGTCTGTCTGATGTCTGTCTGATGTCTGCCTGTCTGTCTGCCTGTCTGTCTGATGTCTGCCTGTCTGTCTGATGTCTGTCTGATGTCTGTCTGATGTCTGCCTGATGTCTGCCTGTCTGTCTGATGTCTGTCTGATGTCTGCCTGTCTAACTGATGTCTCCCTGTCTGTCTGATGTCTACCTGTCTGTCTGATGTCTGCCTGTCTGTCTGATGTCTCCCTGTCTGTCTGATGTCTGCCTGTCTGTCTGATGTCTGCCTGTCTGTCTGATGTATCCCTGTCTGTCTGATGTCTGCCTGTCTGCCTGATGTCTGCCTGTCTGTCTGATGTCTGCCTGTCTGTCTGCCTGTCTGCATGTCAGCCGATCTGTCACTATCCAAAAAAACCCTAAATGTTACTGGAATAAGGATGTGAAATGTGTGTTTCTGTGTATGTGGGTGGGTGCCCTTTGTGTGTCTGCATGAGTCAGTGAGTGATAGGGTTATTCCTGTGCTGTGTATAGTAGGGTTATTCCCTGTGCTGTGTATAGTAGGGTTATTTCCTGTGCAGTGTACAGTAGGATTATCCCTGTGCAGTGTACAGTAGGGTTATCCCTGTGCAGTGTACAGTAGGATTATCCCTGTGCAGTGTACAGTAGGGTTATTCCCTGTGCAGTGTACAGTAGGGTTATTCCTGTGCAGTGTACAGTAGGGTTATCCATGTGCAGTGTACAGTAGGTTTAGTTTCTGCACCAAAACAAACTGTAGCTGTTTCCTGTGTTTCAGAGGTGACCCAGGAGGAGCCAGACTCAGCCTTTGAGGCGACACAGTACTTCTACGAGGACGTAACCCCGGAAACAGGCATTGGTAAGGTCGTGACCCTGCTGTGAGGTCGTGACCCCTGCTGTGAGGTCGTGACCCCTGATGTGAGGTCGTGACCCCTGCCGTGAGGTTGTGACCCCTGCTATGGGGTCGTGACCCCTGCTGTGAGGTTGTGACCCCTGCTGTGAGGTTGTGACCCCTACTATGGGGTCGTGACCCCTGCTGTGAGGTCATGACCTAAGCACCACACTACAGGGACACAGTTGTCACACGGCTTCAGGGAGGGAATATTAATCCCACGCAAAACATTTAATAATATGTGTGTGTTATATGTTTCATATGATCTCATTTTTGCCCTAACCTGCCCTCAGGTCACAACCCCAGATATAGAACTGAGAAAGACGATGGCTTTGTTAGAGTCACGTTCAACACAGAGAAAGGTAGCATGTGTGTTTGTGTGTCTATGCGTCTTTGTTTGTGTCTGTGTGTTTGTGTGTGTTTGTGTGTCTATGCATCTGGGTTTGTGTGTGTGTTTGTGTGTCTACACGTCTTTGTGTGTGTGTTTGTTTGTGTGTATTTGTGTGTCTATGCGTCTTTGTTTGTGTTTGTGTCTGTGTGTTTGTGTGTGTTTGTGTGTCTATGCGTCTGGGTTTGTGTTTGTGTGTTTGTGTGTCTACACGTCTTTGTGTGTGTGTTTGTTTGTGTTTGTGTGTCTATGCGTCTTTGTTTGTGTCTGTGTGTTTGTGTGTGTTTGTGTGTCTATGCGTCTGGGTTTGTGTGTGTGTTTGTGTGTGTCTATGCGTCTTTGTTTGTGTTTGTGTGTGTTTGTGTGTCTATGCGTCTTTGTGTTTGTGTGTCTACACGTCTTTGTGTGTGTGTTTGTTTATGTGTATTTGTGTGTCTATGCGTCTTTGTTTGTGTTTGTGTGTTTGTGTGTGTGTGTATATGTCTTTATGTGTGTGTGTGTTTGTGTTTGTGTGTCTATGCGTCTGTGTTTGTGTGTGTGTGTTTGTGTGTCGATGCGTCTTTGTGTGTGTGTGTGTGTGTTTGTGTGTCTATGCGTCTTTGTGTGTGTCTGTTTGTGTGTGTTTTTGTGTGTCTATGCGTCTTTGTGTGTTTCTGTTTGTGTGTGTGTGTCTATGTGTCTTTGTGTGTGTGTGTGTCTTTGTTTGTGTGTCTCTGTGTCTCTGTGTGTGTGTCTTTGTTTGTGTGTCTATGTGTCTCTGTGTGTGTGTGTGTGTGTGTCTTTGTTTGTGTGTCTATGTGTCTCTCTGTGTGTGTGTGTGTGTGTGTGGTCTCACTCTCCATGTTGGTTCCTCAGTGAAGAGGGTCCACCCACCAGCCTGCAGGAGGCACCTGAGACTGTGGCACCAAGACCAGGCCAAGCGGGAGAACATGAAGGACCTGCCCAAACTCAACCAGGTAGGGTTGCCATGACGTCTCCGCACCTGGTTGCCAGGAAGGGGGAGCCTGTAGCATCACCATGGCTACGACACACACGAACACTCTGTTGTAAGTTTTTTGTTTACTCAAGAATTTCTCCCCTTCTCCCTCTCTCCCCCTTTCTCTTTGTCTCTTTCCCTCTCTCCCTTTCTCTCTCCCCCTCTCCCTGTCTCTCTACCCATCTCTCCCTGTCTCTCTCCCCCTCTCCCTGTCTCTCCCCCCTCCCCCCCCCCCTTCAGAGCCAGTTCATAGAGCTGTGTAAGACCCTATACAGCATGTTCAGCGAAGATGCGAGAGAACAAGAGCTGTACCATGCCACCGCCGCCGTCACCAGTCTGCTGCTGGAGATGGGAGAGGTGGGGAAGCTGTTTAGCTGCCGGCCAGACGGGGAGGGGGGGGAGGAGCAGGAAGCCAAGCCCCCTGCAGGAAGAAGGCCTAGGGGAGAGACCCCAGGACAGGAAGCCCTCTCTGGGGAGGAGGAAGAGGCTAGGGCGGAGGCCCAGACCAGACCCAGGCCCTGCGGAGGGCCAGGGGCCGGGGTGGGGGACTGTGGGGGGCTGGGGGCTGAGAGTACAGAGCTGCTGTCACAGATGGAGGACATCAAGCTGGAAGACTCGTCCTTGAAGGACGCTGGGACCTCATCCGCCATGTTGATCTCGGACGACGAGACAAAAGACGATACGTCTGTTTCCTCGTTCTCCGTCCTCAGCGCCGGGTCCCACGAGCTGGAAGACAAGCTGCACTGTGAGGACATTGCAGAAGACACTGTTCTGGTCCGCAATGGAGGCACTGAGCCCCAGGACGGAGATGGGCCCCACGGCGGAGATGGGCCCCACAACGGAGATGGGCCCCACGACGGAGATGGGCCCCACGGTGGAGGTGGACCCCTTGGTGGAGGTGGGCTGCCCCACAGCACCAGTATTGACAGGGACTGGGCCATCACGTGTGAGCAGTTTCTGGCCTCAGTGCTGACGGAGCAGGCGCTGGTGCAATACTTTGAGAAGCCTGTGGACGTGGCAGCTCGAATCACCAACGCCAAAAACATGAGGAAAATAGGTCGACCAGCAACTTCCTGCAGCGACTATGAGATTTCCCTCTCTGGGTAGCGGCTAGCCGCTAATGCTAACGGCGAAAACATAGACTGATCATTAAAACTCATGTTTTAATGGTAGACTGTTTAAAAACGAGAAACATAATTATCTATCTGTCACGTAGCCCTATGTGTATCAGGTGTGTATAAAATAATATGTCATGTCCACTTTAAAGGAGGATGGTCGAGCGGTTTCAGTAATGGTGTCAATCGTGATATGAACGATATCTGTAATACTGTATGGAGTTTGAAAGAATAACGCTTCCTGAACGGACTTTAACATGATGTGTGAAATTCTTGACGATGGAAACAGGACTAAACCAGTTTTCTTCGGTTGGGAATATAGTTGTGTAGATAAATCGGAGCGCTTGTGTAACCTACTGTACATGTAATAGTCGAGCTTATTGTCCTTTATATAAAGTCACTTATAAACGATAATACATCTCTAATACAGACAAGAGCTGAACTGCGCCTCTCAAAGTCATAAGTAGGCTTTTCCTTTACGGGAAAAATATGTTTGTTGAAAGACCGCGGCAAGAAAAACGTTAAGAATTGGATCTTTTAACAACACTGACTGTTAATCATTTTCCAGAAAGCAAGAGTTTTTAGTTTTCTGATACGAACTTGACCGTTGAATTTGACAGCTCCAGATTCTACTAATTATTCTGCAATATTGTATAATGTAGTCAGACCTCCACAACATAGCAGGTTTTCAAATCTTCGATCAAAGTGGAAAGCGATAACTCACTCTTGTTATAGGATTGAAAATCCACGTTTCTGAAATGTACGTAATATACATAGAACTCACAGCGTATTCAGACTTAAAATATGGTACTATTAGACAGAACTATTTAGTAGTAGTTAGCAAACTAGCTAAACCTGTTATCAATATGTGTACAACTGGAGCACCTGCACTTTGTTAGCTAGATCTATCTTCATATTTCTTTTACGCGCGAGTTTTCTTGCCTTCTGCCATTTGATCAATACTTTTGGTCAAATATTCACTCCAAAAGATATACTTTTTTAATGTTATTTTTTATTTTTATTTTTTTGCGATGTAAATATATCAACACTTTTGTTTTTAATTCGTTAAAGTGTGATGATTGTAAGTGTTCAATACTGTACAAGGTTCATGCTTTTAGCGTCTTTTCCGGTACAAACTCAACTAATTAAACATGGTATAAAAAGAATGGTTGCCTGCATTAAATCGAAAACAGTCATGAGATAGTTCAACAAAGAGTGAAACATCTCCCTCTAGTGGTGGCTGCGCATATTACAACTACATAATTAGCTTCGTACCGACTCGGCAGAATAGCATTCAGAGGTATCTCTCGGCGACCATGCGGCGAATCAAACTACTAGATCCTTTCCAGTTTGACCTAGTATCACCTCACGTTTCTCTTCCTCTCTACCCTCACGTTTCTCTCTCTCTCTCTACCCTCATATTTTTCTCTCTCTCTACCCTCATATTTCTCTCTCTCTCTACCCTCATATTTCTCTCTCTCTACCCTCACATTTTTCTCTCTACCCTCACATTTTTCTCTCTCTCTACCCTCATATTTTTCTCTCTCTACCCTCACATTTTTCTCTCTCTACCCTCATATTTTTCTCTCTCTCTACCCTCATATTTTTCTCTCTCTACCCTCACATTTTTCTCTCTCTACCCTCACATTTTTCTCTCTCTCTACCCTCACATTTCTCTCTCTACCCTCATATTTTTCTCTCTCTCTACCCTCACATTTTTCTCTCTCTACCCTCATATTTCTCTCTCTCTCTACCTTCACATTTCTCTCTCTACCCTCATATTTTTCTCTCTCTCTACCCTCACATTTCTCTCTCTACCCTCCTATTTTTCTCTCTCTCTACCCTCACATTTCTCTCTCTACCCTCATATTTTTCTCTCTCTCTACCCTCATATTTCTCTCTCTCTACCCTCATATTTTTCTCTCTCTCTACCCTTTCATATTTCTCTCTCTCTTCTACCCCTCATGAATTTTTCATCGCTCTCTTACCCTTCATATTTTTCTCTCTCTTACCCTCACATTTTTCTCTCTCTACCCTCACATTTTTCTCTCTCTACCCTCATATTTTTCTCTCTCTACCCTCATATTTCTCTCTCTACCCTCATATTTCTCTCTCTACCCTCACATTTTTCTCTCTCTACCCTCACATTTTTCTCTCTCTCTACCCTCACATTTTTCTCTCTCTACCCTCATATTTCTCTCTCTCTACCCTCATATTTTTCTCTCTCTCTACCCTCATATTTCTCTCTCTACCCTCATATTTTTCTCTCTCTCTACCCTCATATTTCTCTCTCTCTCTACCTTCACATTTCTCTCTCTCTACCCTCATATTTTTCTCTCTCTCTACCCTCACATTTTTCTTCCTCTCTACCCTCACATTTCTCTCTCTCTACCCTCACATTTTTCTCTCTCTACCCTCACATTTCTCTCTCTTTTCGCCAGACCATCTAGAAGGCGTGTTCGCGGTCGGCCAATCACAGCTTCCTGTTGTTGGTCCGAGTGTGTTGTCTCTCTCGAACTGTGCGTGGGACCACAGTTAGCAATCATTAATCCCGCAGATACGAATCTGCGTTGTAATGAGCTAAGGGGATGGATGTCGGGTCGGTGCCGTCTGGAAACACGTGATCTTGCACGTTTCTCCTGAGATCGGCAAGATGTTAAAATAACTGCTTTTAGGGATTTGATCGTTCAGCGTTTTGACATGTATTTCAAAGCTCTAACCACTGAGCTAAACTGCCCCATAACTTTAGCGTCTTGTTTTAAATATGTTACGTTCTACATTTCTGTTCCACATTCTTAACACTCCACTTCCCAGTTTTGTTAAAGTGAATTGCCGTGTAAATAATCTCTCCCAAGAATATTATTCTAAAGCATTTGGCTGTTATTATTTCTAGTGATGTTGTTATTCTGCTTGTGGAGAGGAGGTGGAGGGTTAGCTGAAACCATTTGATAGACCACAGGTCTTATCTGATTGCATCTGAACTTCACTCTCTAGCTCACGTCACTGTCACTCCTCCTTCCTTCCCTCCTTCCTTCCCTCTTTCCCTCCTTCCTAGGACAGTTTTACTACAGCAGTAGTAGGACATCAATATCAGGATCATTTTGCAAACAGGTTTAGAAGACCCACACGCGATCTATGAATGTCTAAACCATACGCAAGTATTGACGATGGTAACTCATCGATAGTCAACACTGACTGCTAGTTCATGAAGGTCTACCTACAAACCCTTTCTTCACTTTGGCAGTCAGACAGGTGCCTATCTGGGACTCAGGAGAGACTTATCTGGTCAGCTGGGACAAGTTCTGTGAGACCTTCGCCAGAGTTCACACAGCAACAGATCACAGTACACACCCCACCCTCACTTCCCATTGGTCGACGGCTGGAGACAAGCCCCTGACCAGCTGGATTGAGCCTGCGTTGCCACGGTGACGGTGACGGTGACGGACAGGGGTGTGTGGGAGGTGACGATAACCGTGACGCCATGGTAACTGTGGTGCGTTCGTGTCAGATCAGCTGCATCCGTGTGGAACCATGATGTTGGTGTGTAAGTGCGCGCTTTGAGTGCAAGACAGGCACAGTTACAAAATACATGTATTATTGTTCTTATTATTTTAAGTCATGTTATTTTTATTATTATTAACAGAACAGACAAAAACAACAGAAAGCACAGAACATTCCAAGTTTCACGTTGACCATCCTTGCCAACCTATCTCCTCTCATTTCTAAATTTCTAAATCCTCTACTTTCAAACTTTTCCGTTCAACAGGCAAACAGATTCCAGTGGTCTGGTGTGACTTGATTTACCAAGTAACCTTGACCTTGGTGTTTCAACAGGGTCCTTACCCTGTGTTCAGTGTTTCAACAGAGTCCTTACCCTGTGTTCAGTGTTTCAACAGGGTCCTTACCCTGTGTTCAGTGTTTCAACAGTACTGTCAGGCTCCAGAAAGCCGGTTATGATATCAAGTTAACTCACCAGCTGACAGTCTCTTCAGCTCACTGGTAAAGTTTCCACAAGGCTGTCAGATGGGTAGTTATCTCACCCTGTCTCCTACCCTGCTTTTGTGACCCCCTGTGGTTCTGGGTGTTTCTCAACCTGCGTATCGTTGAGGTAACTTGGACATTGACACAGGGACAATTTGTACTTTGGTTCTTCCTCCTGTACACAGACCGCCTCCATGAGAACGTCGTAAAACATGAAAACACTCATCAGAAAAAGTCCTATAAATGCTGAATCCGTGAGCGGCTGCCCCTCTTTGCTAAGGTGTCCAGGGATTGTAATCTGCCGCGGATCTAATCTTCATACAAACCAAACAGTTTGAGAGGAATCTCCTGGATTGCAGTGTGAGTAGACATCCAGTTAATCTGAATGATCATAAATGTTTTAATCATGATTCATACAAACAACGTCCTGATGTACACCCTAGGGTGCAGTGATTGATGTCACATCACATATAATAGCAAACATGCATTGAATATGTTGGATTGTCACTTTACTGAATGGGAAATAGAAAGCAGGTTATTAATCAGATTAGTAAAGAGTAAAAAGGCTCATATGAAGCAGGTATCTTTTGATGGTTTAAAGGATTGTTGACAGCGAACACTTCTTTCCCTGTCTTCCAACCTTTCTCCCGTCTCTCTCCTCCTCTCCTTCTCCTCCTTCTCTCGTCCTCTCCCTCTCCTCCTCCCCTCTCCCTCTCCTCCTCTCCTCCTTCTCTCGTCCTCCTCGCCCTCCCCTCCTCTCCTCCCCCTCTCCTCCTTCTCTCGTCCTCACGTTCCCTCTCCTCCTCTCCTCCTTCCCTCTCCCTGTCCACCTTCTCTCGTCCTCCTCTCCCTCTGCTCCTCTCCTTCTCCTCCTCTCCCTCTCCTCCTTTTCTTGTCCTCCTCCTCTCCTCCTTCTCTCGTCCTCACGTTCCCCTCCTCCTCTCTCTCCCCCTCTCCTCCTTCTCTCCCCCTCTCCCTCTCCTCCTCCTCTCCCTCTCCTCATTTTCTTGTCCTCCTCTTCCTCTCCTCCTCCTCCTCTCCTTCTCCTTCATGGTTCTGGCCAGCAGGCACCATGGTGGGTCTGAAGCCATCTGATGTTCCTCCTCCGCTGGGTGTGAAGATGCTTAGCGCTGGGGCTGCGGCCTGCATTGCTGACCTGATCACGTTCCCCCTGGACACTGCCAAAGTCCGACTACAGGTACACTTACACCTCTGGGAGATTTTCAGTCCAACTGCAGGTGGAGAGACAAGCAAGTCTGTGTTGGTTTGATCTTTTCACAAGCAAATATCACATAGGAGTTTATTGATGCTTATTTAACTGCACTGAAACGAACCTGACCAATCAGAGAAGACAAGGAAAACCTCTTTCCTATCACACCTTAACTGGGACAGAACATCAAGCACATTTTTACAGTTACATTTCAAGAGCAGTTCCTGGGAAAAGATGTGTCTCTCTCCCTCCACCCTATCTCCCTCCACCTTTCTCCCCCACCTTAATCCACCCCATCTCTCGCACTCCTCTCTCCTCTCCTTACCCTCTCTCCCCCACCACACTCTCAGATCCAGGGCGAGCAGGCTGGTTCCCAGGGGCTTCGGTACCGGGGAGTGTTTGGTACCATCAGCACCATGGTTCGGACTGAGGGCCCCCGGGCCCTGTACAATGGTCTGGTCGCAGGCCTACAGCGCCAGATGTGCTTCGCCTCCATACGCATCGGTTTCTACGACAACGTCAAGAACTTTTACACAGGGGGGAAAGACAGTGAGTATCCAGAGAGAGAGAGAGAGAGAGAGAGAGAGAGAGAGAGAGAGAGAGTTGTAGAGTCGAGTGTATGTGTGGAAGGGGGGAAAGACAGTGAGTATCCAGAGAGAGAGTGTGTGTGCGTGAGTAGAGTTGTCTGTATGTGTGGAGAGAGCAGGAGCCGTGTGTTTAATGGTTTGTGGTAACAGACAGCATGTGTACATCTGCTAGTGTTTTCCTCTAATCATCAACTGATCCCCCCCCCCTCTGTTGAACCCTGTCCTCCTGGTTCATCTCTACCCCTTTCTCACCCACTCTCTTCCTCCCATTTCCTCTTCCCTCCTACCCACTCCCAACCTCCTCTCGCCTCCCTTCCTCCCTCCCTCCTCTCCCCCTCCTCCTCTCCCCCAGGTCCAGGCGTGGGGGTGCGTATCCTTGCTGGGTGCACTACAGGGGCTATGGCGGTGTCTTTGGCCCAGCCCACAGACGTGGTGAAGGTTCGTTTCCAGGCTCAGGTCAGCCTGGCTGGTGTGGCGCGGCGCTACAGTGGCACCATGCAGGCCTACAGACACATCTTCCAGCACGAGGGCATCCGGGGACTCTGGAAAGGTAAACTGGAGGGCAGAGCCATAGTCAGAGGATATGTGTTCTGTTAATTACACTTCGATTGGGAACCCTGGTTGCCCTATGACCCTGGTTGCCCTATGACCCTGGTTGCTCTATGACCCTAGTTGACCTATGACCCTGGTTGCCCTATGACCCTGGTTGACCTATGACCCTGGCTGTCTGTACAGGCACCCTGCCCAACATAACCAGGAACGCCCTGGTCAACTGCACTGAGCTGGTGACCTATGACCTCATCAAGGAGGCTCTCCTTACGCACAAGCTGATGTCAGGTGAGCCAGCCTGCACACACACACACACACATACACACTTACACACACAGACACACATGCACACACACACTTACACTCACAGACACACACACATATGCAGACACACACACACATGCACACACACACTTACACACAAATACGCAGACAAACACACACACGCAGACACACACACACTCATGCAGAGACACACGTCATAGAACCCGGTTGAACACATCAACATAAGGTTGAGACAACTGAGCCCTTAGAACAGGAGACCCTGGATAAACGTTCTGTGTTCTGTCCTTAGAACAGGAGACCCTGGATAAACGTTCTGTGTTTCAGTGGTCAGAGTCCATCCTCCTCTACAGTACAGAGTAACAACATGTTGCTATCAGAGACATGAACAATAACATCTCAGCCACAGCAGAGCAAAGGGCAGAAAAACCAGTTTGCTGTGTCAGATCTGGAAAACACAGCAGAATGTGTTGATAAGATGATTAGAACATAACTGCTGTTTCACATTACTGCTCTGGTTCCTAGTAACATAACAGTATCGACATATCCCTCTCTTACGCTGTCTCTCTCTCTCGGTAGACAATCTGCCGTGTCATTTTGTGTCTGCGTTCGGAGCGGGCTTCGTTACCACGGTGATAGCGTCTCCGGTGGATGTGGTGAAGACGCGATACATGAACTCTCCTCCTGGTCAGTATCGCAGCGCCATCAACTGCTCCTGGACCATGCTGACCAAGGAGGGGCCCACTGCCTTCTATAAGGGGTGAGCTCACTCACACACACACACACACACACAACACACACTCACACACACACAACATACACTCACACTCATAACACACACACTCATAACACACACACACACACTCATAATACACACTCATAACACACACACTCACACATTTACAACACACTCACACACACACTCCCACACACAACACACACACACAACACACACACATACACAACATACACTCACACTCATAACACACACACACACACACTCATAACACACTCACACACACACACTCATAATACACACTCATAACACACACACTCACACATTTACAACACACTCACACACACACACTCATAACACAAACACACTATTAACACACACACAACACACACATGCACACTCATAACACACTTATAACACACACTCTCATAACACACACATGCACACTCATAACACACACTTATAACACACACACTCACACACACTCATAACACACACACTCACACACTTACAACACACTCACACACACACTCATAACACAAACACACTCTTAACACACACACACAACACACACATGCACACTCATGACACACACTTATAACACACTCTCATAACACACACATGCACACTCATAACACACACTTATAACACACACTCTCATAACACACACATGCACACTCTTAACACACATGCACGCACCATTTATAGACACACTGCTCCATAACACGGGACCACAGTGCAACACTCCTTACACACACATGCACATCTTATCAAGACACACTCTGCATAAAACACTCACACATGTCCTTCTTAACACACACACATGCTACACTTTATACACACACACTCTCATAACACACACACACACTCCTTTAACACACACATTGCACACTTATAACCACACTCTCATAACACCACACTCTTAACACACAGCCATGCACACTCTTAACAAACACACACTACTTATAACACACACAGTGCACATTCATACACACACACCCACTCTCATAACACACACATGCACACTCTTAACACACACTCTCATGACACACACATGCACACTCTTAACACACACTCTCATAACACACACTCTCATAACACACACATGCACACTCTTAACACCACTCTCATGAGCACACATCACACCACACAAATATTAAAACACATCTGCATAAACACACACACTCTTAACACACACATGCACACTCTTAACACACACACTTATAACACACACATGCACACTCTTAACACACACTCTCATAACACACACATGCACACAATCTAACAGCACTCTCATAACACCACCATGCACATCTTCACCAACACTCTCATAACACACACATGCACACTCTTAACACACTCTCATGACACACACACACACACACACTCTCATAACACACACACTCTTAACACACTCTCATAACACACACATGCACACTCTTAACACACTCTCATAACACACACATGCACACTCTTAACACACACTCTCATAACACACTCTCATAACACACACATGCACACTCTTAACACACACTCTCATAAACATCTCATAACACACAGTCATATGCACAAATCTTATACACACTCTCATGCACACTCTTAACACACTCTCATAACACACACACACACACACACTCTCATAACACACACAGCACAACACACACACACCACACACTTCTGCATAAACACACATCATACACACAACACACACAACTCTGCATACACATACACACACACACACACACACACACACTCATAACACACACACTCACACACTTACAACACACACACACACACACACACACACTCTCATAACACTCTCTTATCTTCTCTCTCCAGCTTCGTGCCATCTTTCCTGAGACTAGGTTCCTGGAACGTTGTGATGTTCGTCTCGTTCGAACAGCTAAAGCGAGCCATGATGCACACCAAGAAGAAGATGGAGACCAGCTAATCCTCCACACAGCTTCTCCAGAAGAAGCTTCCACACACACCAAAGAGCTATGGAACGTTAGACCATCTCTAGAACCGTGGTTCTGTCCTCACAGGAACCTCTGCAGGTGAAAATAAGCAGAGAACCTTATGGAGGACTGGTCTGAAGATGTCTTTAAAGCGCACATTAGTATTTGATGCTGAACTGTCAGTATTGCAGGAGGAGAGCAGTAAGAAATGTATTTATATTTGTTCTTAGACCATCTGAAAGCCACCCACCTCAAAAACATAAGGGGTTCCCGCATTTACAAAGTAAAACGTATTTATGCAGTCAGAACAAAGATATATTTTAATTTAAAAAAAGATACCGTCTTCTTGCCTTGTTTAATGTATGAAGTTAACCCACACACATAAACATCACATCAGTGTTTTTATTTATTGACATTTGAGGTTGGATGTGTCAGTCATTATAAATTGGGGTTTCAATATTGGGTCTACAAAATTACCTATCATCTTGAAAAGGACGTTTAACCATATAAATAACAAGACAGTTTCACAACACCGTACGCATGTCCCACAGAAACATCACTGCCATCTCTCCTACTCAGGATGACTGGATTGAACGTGCACAGAGATTCGTTCATTCTACTGAAACGCATTAGAACGTGCACAGAGATTCGTTCATTCTACTGAAACGCATTAGAACGTGCACCGAGATTCGTTCATTCTATTGAAACGCATTAGAACGTGCACAGAGATTCGTTCATCCGATTGAAACGCATTAGAACGTGCACAGAGATTCGTTCATCCTACTGAAACGCATTAGAACATGCAGAGATTCATTCATTGTCTAACAACAAAAGTTGAGCGCACACATTGAAGCTTCAACAAATCACTGTGTTCTTCTCAGTTCAACCATAAACTGCTCTGGATTACTCAACGCTGTATTCCTGAGCAAAATCACAATTACAAATACGAGAAGTTGTTCCGTTGTATAAATAAACCCAACATCTTTTTTTTACAGACATAATTAAATATTCCTTTTTAAACCTGTTCCCTAGCAGCTAGTGTTTAATAGCACTCAGTCACCCAGGACATTTTTCCTCTTTCTGTTTGCCTCAGAGTCGGGATAGTCAGAGGTAAATCTACATATCTGCTTCCGGCTCTCACACAGAATGTGCACTTTTAATTTTTCTTTAAATCTTAAATGAAGATGTTAAGTAAATGTTTTATGTTAAAAGAGACCTATGGCGTTAGAACTTTGTCAAAATGGTGTGCAGTTTTAGAATAGTTTTGAGTCCTGACAGTTATCCACTATAAAAATCGTTTAAGATAGAATCAGGTTAATTGTCACCTGGGACACCAACAGCATCTGAGCACCAAGGGTAACTTCTGGATATTGGAAAATGAAGGACATAAAAATACTACAGAAACATCAGACACTTAAGAACCCTGTTATCCAGGTGGTCCCAGTCTTGGTCCTGAGAGCGGTTCCTGCTCAGGTCCTGCTGTTGAGCGCCAGACACACGCTGGGCTCCTGCAGGTGTTGCTTCACCTGGTCGTGGAACTTCTCTCGGTACTGGTTGAACTCCATGATGCTCTCTGGCTCCTCCCGCACCCAGAACCTGTCAAACTCATACGCCAGGTAACCTGAGGGAGGGACAGGGGAACAAATCTAGGTTCTCTCTCCCTGACAGACCAAGTCGGTGCCTTGAGGGGCGGTACAATGCACACTCTAATCACGGTGAGCTCTCCTCCATTTGTATGACAAACATCAAAAATAGGTTCTAGAGAAGCAGGTGAGGTTCTAGAGGAGAAGGGGAGGTTCTAGAGGAGAAGGTGAGGTTCTAAAGAAGAAGGTGAGGTTCTAGAGGAGAAGGTGAGGTTCTAAAGAAGAAGGGGAGGTTCTAAAGAAGGTGAGGTTCTAAAGAAGAAGGTGAGGTTCTACAAGAGAAGGTGAGGTTCTAAAGAAGAAGGTGAGGTTCTAAAGAAGAAGGTGAGGTTCTAAAGAAGAAGGTGAGGTTCTAGAGGAGAAGGTGAGGTTCAAAAGGAGAAGGTGAGGTTCTAGAGGAGAAGGTGAGGTTCTAGAGCAGAAGGTGACTCACAGTAGAGCAGGTGAGGTTCTAGAGGAGAAGGCGAGGTTCTAGAAGAGAGGGTGAGGTTCTAGAAGAGAGGGTGAGGTTCTAGAGGAGAAGGTGAGGTTCTAGAGCAGAAGGTGACTCACAGTAGAGCAGGTGGAAGTGGCGGAGGGTGGGGCGGCCAGGGACAGCGTTGTAGAAGTGAGACTTCAGCTGTCCTGCTCTCATCAGGCTATACGCCATCTCAGTCAGGTTGATACCCACGATGGCATAGGAGTACCTGGGACACACACATGGACACACACGCACGCACGCACGGTTAGTACCTGACTGACACACACGCACGCACGCACGCACGCACAGTGTGGGTACTGGGCCGTGGGTCTTACCCTAGTCTGGGGTGGTTGGCGTGAGACAACACCAGACGAGCTTCCTCTGTGTAGTTCTGACTGAAGAAGCTGTGGAGACAGACACCTAGATCATCACCTAGCTCCTCACTCAGATCATCACCTCATCACCTTACAGCAGGTTACTGAGTCCCAGCATGCCCATTCCCCGGAAATCTGTCTTGGGGTCGTCTCCTTGGATACGACGATTGGCTCAAGCTCCAACACTGTTGGATGACCACGGGAATAAATTCAGCCTGGTGTCATGCATGAGGAGGCTCCTCACAGCTACACACACACACAACACCAAACACGACACACCACACACAGACACACGCACGACACAGAATCGCAACTCCATCATTGACGCAGACGGCTACAAACATGGTATTCTGACACAGTGTCTCCATCACTAAGGTGTTTGTTGTCAAGGTGACAGTTTGCCGTGCATCAGAGGGTACCTTAAGCAGCATGCTCTCATGCTCGGGGTTGTTGGAGTCAAAGACCTCCTTCCGTCTCTCCTCCACACCAACAAACACCGCCCGCAAACAAGCTCTTGTGGCCGGTGATTTGCAGAAGACATGCCTGAAAATTCATCTTAAACCTGGAGAAGAACACAAGAGTCAGGAAGAAAAAGAACATGTATCAAAGCAGACATTTGGTTTGGTCTCACTTCATGTTCAAGTTTAGCAGCTTGTTCTCTGTGGCATTGAAAGCATCCAAAAGGACAGGGTCTCTAGGACAGGGTCTCAGGGACAGGGTCTCTGGGACAGGGTCTCTAGGACAGGGTCTCTAGGACAGGGTCTCTAGGACAGGGTCTCTAGGACAGGGTCTCTGGGACAGGATCTCTAGGACAGGGTCTCTGGGACAGGGTCTCTGGGACAGGGTCTCTGGGACAGGGTCTACAGGACAGGGTCTCTGGGACAGGGTCTCTGGGACAGGGTCTCTGGGACAGGGTCTCTGGGACAGGGTCTACAGGACAGGGTCTACAGGACAGGGTCTCTAGGACAGGGTCTACAGAACAGGGTCTCTGGGACAGGGTCTACAGGACAGGGTCTACAGGACAGGGTCTACAGGACAGGGTCCACAGGACAGGGTCTACAGGACAGGGTCTACAGGACAGGGTCTACAGGACAGGGTCTACAGGACAGCTTACGTGGGATCTTTTTCAGCCTTGATATTCTTCTCCCTCATGACCTGAAGCACACAGTCGTCCACTCCACCCTCCTCAGCATCCACACACGCCCTCAACACCTGGAGACAGGAGACAGGTGAGACATGCCCTCAACACCTGTCACAGGTAAGTAACACACAAGGTAAGGATAGTAATAAGGCAGGCTAGTTAGAGCTTGTGACCTCCAGCATCACTGAAGATTAGAGGAGGCTATCATTGCTGCTAAGGGCTCAGAACTGTCAGTAATGACTGGATTAGTACATGAGTACTCTGGATCAGAACTGTCAGTAATGACTGGTTTACTACACGAGAACTCTGGGTCAGAACTGACAGTAATGACTGGTTTAGCATAAGACTGACTTACTACAAGACACAAGACTGTTATATTATTTGTGTGAGCAAAATGTAAAATGTGTTAATCTAATGAAAATACATCAGTTGTATGGAAACCTAAACCTGCCAAACAGGCCCAACCTGATACAATGCAAAGATTTAGAGAGAAAAAAGTAATTAATTACAGGAAGGAAAGATAGCTTACCTTGCTTTTCGATGAATTAAGAGAAAATTCTGTTTGTGAAGACATAAAAATGAGGTTAGTTTGACTAAAATGACATGAAAACCATAAGAACGATCAGAATCAGAATCGGTTTTTATTCGCCATGCAAGATACACAAACACAGAATTTACGATGACTTAGACACTAAGAACTAAGACACATTCAGACTTCACCCCATGAATCCCAAAGGTAAATACTTTTTACTGCCTCATGAGCCAGTACCCTGAGAGAGGCAGGACAGGAGGGTGACACGGCTGTCTAAAGACAGGCCATACTGAGGCATGACAGTCTGCTGAAGAGCCTCCATCTCCAGATGGGTCTCTAGATCAGGGGTGTCGAACTCCGGTCCTCGAGGGCCACTATCCTGAAGGTTTTCGATGTTTCCCTGCTTCAGCACACCTGATTCTAATGAATGGGTTGTTATCAAGCTCTGTGGAAGCCTGGTAACGAGCATTCATTAGAATCAGGTGTGCTGGAGCAGGAAAACATCGAAAACCTTCAGGACAGCAACCCTTGAGGACCTGAGTTTGACACCCCTGTTAGTCTAGACTAACCCTGGTCCTCGTGCTCTGAGTACCAGGTGTCTCTAGACTAACCCTGGTCCTCGTGCCCTGAGTACCAGGTGTCTCTAGACTAACCCATGTCCTCCTGCCCTGAGCACCAGGTGTCTCTAGACTAACCCTGGTCCTCGTGCCCTGAGTACCAGGTGTCTCTAGACTAACCCTGGTCCTCCTGCCCTGAGTACCAGGTGTCTCTAGACTAACCCTGGTCCTCGTGCTCTGAGCACCAGAGATGAGGACCCAGACATCACCTGTTTTTGAGGTCCTGGTGGCTCCGGGTTTGTAGGAGGAACATATTCGCTGGAGTTCACACGTCCCTGTAGCATGACGAAGCAGCCACTTCAGGCAAGACCTGAGGAAGGACGTGTACAAGTACTGCCAGACATACCCCAGCATGTTCTACAGACCAGACAAGCAGGAACAGGGAAAGATGGAAAGGTTAGCGAAAAAGGAACAGAAAAGACACTTAAATACCTGTTGAGGATGTCTGGATGTACAAACACAGCAGCAGGATTCAGGGTCGGCCATAGCTCTAACACATACATTCACTCACTCAAAACTCTCTGGGAACACCAGAGGAATCTGTGCATTTATCTGTGGCCTGAACGCCTAAGAGCTTCTCTGTCCGTTTGGCTTGGAGATGTTCTTAACTGGACAGCCAGTGACCTCATCTACAGAGGAGGCTGCTGATTGGTCCACAGCCAAGACAGTCTCTGTCTAAGCAGTTCATTGTGTCATTGATCTTGTGCTTGTCTAAGGGTCACTAGCCCAATCAGATTAACCTGGTCAACTGATTTGTACATTTAGCTAAACTATTGCAGTAGTCACTGATAATATTAAATACAATGACTGTGCAACTAGTTATGTTCACTCACAGTAAGGTACATGGTATCAAAAACCAAAACGTTATCTTTCTAACGCCTTCCATGTCTGTCAACAATTTGAATGCTTGACTTTGTTTCACACTGTGGATTTGGGAGACTTAGCAAGCTAAAATTAAGTTCAATAAGAAAAAGTAAATAGCCCGCTTATAAATCAGGCCAACAACAAGCCGGATGTTAGCTGGCTAGCTAACTACAGTAGCTTCAGCACTTAACAGTGTTAGCAGGCTAGCTAACTATAGTAGCTCCGGCACTTAACAGTGTTAGCTGGCTAGCTAACTATAGAAGCTCTGGCACTCAACAGTTGGTTTTATCTGACGTTTCTCTGAAGCAACTTTCTCGGTCTGGCCCTGGGAAACAGTGCAAATCACCGCTAGTCGGAAAACAAGCCGACTACTCATATTCTAGCTAGCTGGGGGGTATCTAGCTATCTCTAAGCTTTCGTTTGTCTTTTTTCTAAGCGTTCATTTGACAGGAAGAGGGTATAACGTTAGCGAATAGACTACATCAAAGACGGTAGGCTAGTCTATTAGGACCGTCCCAACAATACCATACAGCTAACACTAACATGACAGACTGAGTGAATGTTTTTACAGCTAACTTTGCAAGCTAACCCCACCGTACAGTTGAAGACGATACAAAGAAAGTCTGCCTATACAGTCAGTATTGTTACTAAAGCTAGCCACCAACAGGTTGGAATAACGCTAGCATACCTTGCGCAATCAGCTTAGTTCGTCGGTAAATGTTGACACTTTTTTATCAGAGAGAGTAGAGAGATAGAAATATATAGATAAGTTGTAGCTGATGGCTATAATACAGGCAAAATATCATAAAGCACAGGGTAACTATGCTTGTGTTGCCAACTAGATGCGTTGGGACTGACTTCTTCTGGGAACGTTGCGAAGCACAAATTGGGGTACCATGATCTTTACTGCCACCTATCGGTGGACATGTGCCATGGTCATGGCGGGGAGACGCAGTCGCGCCTGCAGAGGGTGCCAGCTTGATCTCGTCCCTCCCGTGTCTTGGTTAAACATCTTCAACAAGGACAACATGTTTTAGCTTCACCATTGTTTTATGTCACTGTCCGACCATCCAGATTCCATCGTTAATTGTTTAATAATGTTCAATTTGTAACAGAGACGTATATAATACGGCCGGCCTTCTACTGATTTGGTTACTATTCTGGAAGCTCTCTGTGTACCATGTCTCCCCACGGCCACGGCGCTGCGTGGGTCAGGTCGATCAAACGCGGTTACTGAGTCAGATTCAGTCAGACAGAACCTCTATACGGAAGGTCTACCAGTCTGACACTGTTATCATTATCCCATCAAATTACTTTTTATGTGTTCGATCGTTAACTCTGATGTCTACTCAGACACAGCTTGAAATATCCTTCAAATGTTTTTACCAAAGATGTGATAATATTACTACTGTAAGGAGGCCTAGCGCTGTGGACCAAAGACAAAATATTGTATTTCTCACCGTGAGACAAAATCTGCATTGTGTCCAATGGTGTTTTTAATTTGAATCCACATATCATATGTAAGCACTATGTGCAGAGATAGTCCAATAATTTGCTTAAAGTCCTCTTTAGAAAGAGGCACCGCCGCCGCATGTTAAATGCAGCGCGCGCTCTACGTTGACTGACTGTTCTGAAAAAAAGTGCAAATTCCAGCAGCACTGCAGTGGATTTTACAGGACCAGAAACACTCCGGTGCACGAGGGTCTAACAGCAGGATAGGATGACACCGTTTCATATTTAAATCTTTGATAGTTATACCTTGTATCCGCCATTTCCCCCCGTTGAGATAAGTAATGTCCCGCTATATACCTTTTTCTCTGTAACGGCACACCGGCAAAAACAACAATGCGTTGTGGGGCATCCCCCGAGAGACTGCGAAAGCACGCGCGCGGAGTGGAAAGGTGACAGACCGATGTGCGAACGCGCGCCGTGTCGCTTTGGTAAAGCGTGAAGCAAGTTTGATTTGAAAGCTGGACGAACGGTCCGCTTAAAGACTCTTGTGGACAAGTATGTGTCATAGCGCTCAGCCATAGATCAGTCACGTTGCCGAATCTATGTTTCCCTATCTGTAAAATCATTAGAGCATGCATGACCCAATTATCATTTAGCTCTCGCGACCGGACCCATATTCCGTCTTCAACAAGAAGGCGTGGCTTTACATCACCGACACCCGCTTCGAATTCTTTCATTGATATTCTGTCGAGACGCTCTTGGACACGGAGCCGCGTCCGGTGGACCAAACCGCACAGCAATTAAACCACAAATGACACGAGACGGAGACAAGGCAGTTGAAGGTAGGATGCTTTTCAATTTTTCTATTGAAAATAAATATGATCCTAATGATGTGTGTCATATCATAAATTCGTCCGCAAGGTCAAATCTCCGTTAAATACCGGTTTCTATAAAATTCCTATGTTGCAAAAGGTGGGAGGGGCTGAGGGATGAATCCATCATAATGAACTAGATGTTGATGATCTTATACCCGAAGTCTTTACATATTAGTCGTCCTTAGATCATAGTGTTTCCTGAATGACAGTCCTTAAAGGAGGCTGTATTCGATTTTACATTCGGTAAACTGACTGTAATAATTGTTTGGTCATCGGACGTTTAATTGCAATAGAGACCTTGACGAGAGAGCAGACATGAGTTTACCCCAGAAGAGCAGCCGACTCGAACGAAAATCATTCAAATATGAATGGAACTGGCAAGTCCTGAATGTATGTTTCCAAGAGTCTATTTGACATATGTTGCCAATGACATTGCACTACACCAAATGGATGCTCTCTAATGAATGCGTTAGTTCAAGTCTTTAAGATTTCTCCACATCTTCCTACTCTATTGGACAACACAAGAAAATATCGACTTCAGAAAGCCTGCTTGCTTATTTCCCTTGTCCATGATCTCAGGTATAGCTTCAGGTCATCCTTCAGTGGTGGATAAAGATCCAGTATGTTCATCGCTCCTGATGGGTACATGGTCAAGTCTACCACTAGCAGTGCAGCTCTACCACTAGCAGTGCAGCTCTACTGGTGAAAAGAGCAACATATTCCCCAGCATTAGAGGCAGGAGACTGGGGCAGTTAGACTGGGGCAGTTAGACTGGGGCAGTTAGACTGAGGCAGGAGACTTGGGCAGGAGACTGGGGCAGGAGACTGGGGCAGTTAGACTGAGGCAGGAGACCGGGGCAGTTAGACCGGGGCAGTTAGACTGGGGCAGTTAGACTGAGGCAGGAGACTGGGGCAGGAGACTGGGGCAGTTAGACTGAGGCAGGAGACTGGGGCAGTTAGACTGGGGCAGTTAGACTGAGGCAGGAGACTGGGGCAGTTAGATTGGGGCAGTTAGACTGAGGCAGTTAGACTGGGGCTGGAGACTGGGGCAGTTAGACCAGG
This sequence comes from Plecoglossus altivelis, assembly GCA_036571765.1. Taxonomy (NCBI): domain Eukaryota; kingdom Metazoa; phylum Chordata; class Actinopteri; order Osmeriformes; family Plecoglossidae; genus Plecoglossus; species Plecoglossus altivelis. The sequence continues at coordinate 17,619,201 of BROE01000012.1, read as the reverse complement.
GCAGTTAGACTGGGGTAGTTAGACTGGGGCAGTTAGACTGAGGCAGGAGACTGGGGCAGTTAGACTGGGGCAGTTAAACAAGGAGGCGTGCAGGAACCCATATACCATCCAATCTGTTGTGCTAAGTTATTACAGCTATGCATCGCTAGGGGAGGGGGGTCATTGAAGAATGACTTCATGTAAAGAGGGAGGGTGGGGAGAGAGAGGGGAGAGTGAGGGTGAGGGGAGGAAGGGTGTGTGTGAGGGGAGGGAGGGTGTGTGTGTTGGTGTAGGGGGATATTTCACAATTCTGATGGAACCAGATTGGATTGGATTTCCCTCCTGGATGAGATGGAAAGAAAAGGAGAGATACAGAAAGAGAGAGAGTCAGAGGGAAGGGAGGAAAAGAAAGAATTAAAACCTTCACTGGGAGGCTGGAGGGCAGAGACAGAGGAGCAGGAGAGAGAGAGGAGCAGGAGAGAGAGAGGAGCAGGGGGAGAGAGGAGCAGGAGAGAGAGAGGAGCAGGAGAGACAGAGGAGCAGGAGAGAGAGAGAGGAGCAGGGGGAGAGAGGAGCAAGGAGAAGAGGAGGAAGCAGGAGAGACAGAGGAGCAGGAGAAAGAGAAGAGGAGCAGGGGGAGAGGGAGGAGCAGAGAGAGAGGAGCAAAGGAAGAGAGAGAGGACAGGAGAGAGACGAGAGAGAGGAGCAGGTTAGAGAGAGAGAGGACAGAGAGAAGAGAGAAGAGAAGGGAGCAGGAGAGAGGAACTTTGAAAAAATAAGAAAAAGAATAAAAAATAGAATAAAAATAAAATAAATAAAAATAAAAAAAAAAAAAAAAAACAAATGAAGAAATAATAAAAAAAAAAAACAAAAAAATACAAAAAAAGAAAAATAAAGAATTATAAAAAAGAAAGGGAATTAAGATTGGAAATAAATAATAAAATAAATTTAAAAAAGAAGATGAGAAATACAACAAAGAAATAGAAAGAAAAGAAATGACATAGAGTAGACAAAGGAGGAAAAAGGGCAGTAGAAAGACAGAAGCGGAGAGAGAGAGGAGGGAGACGGAGAGGAAGAGACAACTTCTTTCACCTCATATCTGGTCTAAACTAACACATCTCTCATTTAGCTACGCTGTCACACCTCTCTCTCCTCCTGGTCCACCTCTCTCTCTCAATGTCACACTCTATTTCTCTCTCTCCTGTCACAGAACTCTCTCTCCTAGGTCAAGACCAAAACGAGAAAAACACTTTAAACCATCGAATTCAGTACAATCAAATAAATTGGCACGGAAAATACATGAACGGATCAACTTAAACATGGTCACATAACCTCTCATTCTAATCTAACACTGGTCACCTCTCTCTCCATCTCCTGGTCACAAAACTCTCTCTCTCTCTCGGACTGTCACAACCAGACTAACATCATTCGTCTCCTGGTCACAGACTCTCTCATGCTCTCACGAACAACGATACCCTGGTACAAATACTAGATCAACACAAGTCTCATCTACCTGGTCAACAAAAGCTAAGACTCTCTCATCTCCTGGATCACATAAATAACGAAATAAAACATTACCTCTCATATCAAATCTACTTACAGATCAAAGAACCACTCATAACAACAATCCAATACCGAAATGTTCAAACAAGAAAACCAGTCTCTCACACACACAAATAAACATACATACACAATTACATCATCCAACTCGCGATCACGAAAATAATAAAAATAAAAAAAAGATTAATAACAAAAGAATAAAACAGAAAAATAAACCAACCTCTTCTCTGCACTACATCCTGAGATCATTACAATATAAATAAACCACACCCTCTCTTCATCATTGGCCTAGGTCAAACCTCTCTATCCTGGTCACAAAAAGAAAAATAATACCTCAAGCACATATGCCTTTGGTCACACATCTCTACAGTCATCTCCTGGTACAACATGAAGAAAAAAAAGAACAAACTCTCTCTCTCTGATACTCCAAACTGGTCAAACCTCTATCATACTCAGATCTCACTGGTCACAAATGCACCTCTCTCTCTCCTGGTCACACCTCTCTCTCTCTCCTGGTCACACCTCTCTCTCCTGGTCACACCTCTCTCTCATCCTGCTGGTACAACAAACCTCTCTCTCTCTCACTGGTCACAAACATCTTTATACTCATCTCCTGGTCGGAACAAACCTCTCTCCTGGTACAACAAACCATTCCTCATCTGCTTCGAGGTACACTTAACACTTTCATCATCTCATACTAAACTTTTGGTACACAAAAATAACACCTCTCTTCATCGCTCCTGGTACCACATAGAAAAGGAAAAAAAACACAGAAAGAAAAAAAAGAATAGAAAACCTCTAACTTAACACAACACCATCTCTCTCTCATCCTGGTCACACCGATGCTCTCATCTCTCTCCTGTGTCACACCTCTCTCTATCACTGCTCACAAAAGAAACTAAAAAAAAAAGAAATATCAAAGTAGAGAAAAAACAGTAAGAAATAATCCAACTCTCCTCCTCACTGTCAACAAACCAAAATCTCTTCTTTCCCTGGTCACAGCAGAAATAAAAAACCTCGATCTCTCTCCTGGTCAACAGCCTCTCAACTCCTGGTCACCTCAATCTCTCCATGCTGGTACACCACCTCTCTCCTGGTCACCACCTCGTTCACTCGTTCTCCATGGCACAACCAATTCACCTCTCCACTATAAATACTGCTCACAGACAATCTCTCTACTCAACTGGTCACATTAAGGTCCTCATCTCTCATCACATCAATAACTGGTGATCACACCTCTCTCACTCTGATCCCTAGAGGTCACCAAAGACACGATTACCTCTCTCTCATGCCTATAGGTCACAGGAAAACATGATCACCCTCTCTCTCGCTGGTACACACCTTCTCTCTGCTGGCACACCCTTCTCTCCTCGTCACTGAGTTCACAACATCTATCATCTCTCTCATGGTTCACAAACATAAAAATAATGACCTCTCTCAAATCTCCTGGTCACAAAAATCTCATCTACATCAAGTCACACCTGGTACACCCAAAATAAAATAAAAAAAAATAAACGAAACATAAAAAAAAAAAAAGATAAAAGAAAAATAGGAAACACTATAAAAATATGATAGGAACAAAACAATAAAAAGAAAAAAACCAACAAATAACAGGTCTCTCATCAAACATAGGTCACCAAAAAGAAAATACTCCATCACTCCTGGTCCACACCGATTCTCTACTATCTACACTAGGTCAACAAAATAACAAAGATATGAAAAAAAAAAAAAAAGATCACGACAGACAAGAGAAAACCATCAATTCTCCAGTCTCCTGGATACACCTCTCTCTCTCTCAAACTAGTCACATAACCTCTACTACTCATCCTGGTCAACACTCATCTACTCTCAGAACTCCTGGTCTCACACACCTGCTCTCTCTCCTGGTCACACCGCTCTCTCTCTCCTGGTCACAACCTTCTCTCTCTTCTGGGTCACTCTCTCTCTCTCTTTTTTTTTTTTTTTTTTTTTCTCTCTCTCTCTCCTGGTCACACCTCTCTCTCTCTCCTGGTCACACCTCTCTCTCTCCTGGTCACCTCTCTCTCTCCTGGTCACACCTCTCTCTCTCCTGGTCACACCTCTCTCTCCTGGTCACCTCTCTCTCTCCTGGTCACACCTCTCTCTCCTGGTCACCTCTCTCTCTCCTGGTCACACCTCTCTCTACTCTGCTAAGGGTTCAACCATCTCTCTCTGCTGGTCACACCTCTCTCTCTGCTGGTCACACCTCTCTCCTGGGAGCAGCAAGAGTTGTAGAGAAGTCTTTATAAGCAAGTTATCGTTTGATAAATCTGATTTTGAGGAGTGTGACACAGTCATACACTCCTGTTCTGTCTGGAGGTGTATTTTTGGATAGTCTGCCGCTGGCCTACATTGAAGGCAATTCACTGTGAAGGGTTTCAAACCTGCAACCCCAAAGAGAGATCACAACTTTCGAGTCTGGTTAGCGTCAAAGAAGTGACTTAGTTTGTTAAGGAACAACACAATACATTCAATCAAACATAGCTTTTGTTTTTGGCTCCAGTAAAAAAAAAACATACTGTGTTTATATACTCACGTTATAATATGTTGAAATGAGAACAGTTTGACTATGGTCCGTACTGTGTCTCGGTCCGCAAAATCCATTTCAGAGACCTTTAGTTAAGAAAAAAAAAGTAGTGTTTTGTAGTTTTGTATCCTTTTCACTTGTGCTCCTAATTAGCACAGAATCCAACATACTGCACAGAACACCTGCTTCAGAGAAACTGGCACATCTGGTGGAACAGGATGCAGAGGATTTTGTAGTATGATTGGTATTAACTACTAAAAAGCAACTTTACACTAGCTAGGTATTATCAACACTGTAACTTTACACTAGCTAGGTATTATCAACACTGTAACGTTACACTAGCTAGGTATTATCAACACTGTAACTTTACACTGGCTAGGTATTATCAACACTGTAACTTTACACTAGCTAGGTATTATTAACACTGTAACTTTACACTGGCTAGGTATTATCAACACTGTAACTTTACACTAGCTAGGTATTATCAACACTGTAACTTTACACTAGCTAGGTATTATCAACAGTGCAACTTTACACTAGCTTGGTATTATTAACACTGTAACTTTACACTAGCTAGGTATTATCAACACTGTAACTTTACACTAGCTAGGTATTATCAACAGTGCAACTTTACACTAGCTAGGTATTATCAACACTGTAACTTTACACTAGCTAGGTATTATTAACACTGTACCTTTACACTGGCTAGGTATTATCAACACTGTAACTTTACACTAGCTAGGTATTATCAACACTGCAACTTTACACTAGCTAGGTATTATCAACACTGCAACTTTACGCTGGCTAGGTATTATCAACACTGCAAGAACTACACTGGTCTACTGTAACTTTACACTAGCTAGGTATTATTAACACTGTAACTTTACACTGGCTAGGTATTATCAACACTGTAACTTTACACTAGCTAGGTATTATCAACAGTGCAACTTTACGCTGGCTAGGTATTATCAACACTGTAACTTTACGCTGGCTAGGTATTATCAACACTGTAACTTTACGCTGGCTAGGTATTATCAACACTGTAACTTTACGCTGGCTAGGTATTATCAACAGTGCAACTTTACACTAGCTAGGTATTATCAACACTGTAACTTTACACTAGCTAGGTATTATCAACACTGTAACTTTACACTAGCTAGGTATTATTAACACTGTACCTTTACACTGGCTAGGTATTATCAACACTGTAACTTTACACTAGCTAGGTATTATCAACACTGTAACTTTACACTAACTAGGTATTATTAACACTGTAACTTTACACTAACTAGGTATTATTAACACTGTAACTTTACACTAACTAGGTATTATTAACACTGTAACTTTACACTAGCTAGGTATTATCAACACTGTAACTTTACACTAACTAGGTATTATTAACGCTGTAACTTTACACTAGCTAGATTTCCGTAAGTCCAATTTTCAAATCGAATTCTCAATAGCATTATGATGAAGAGAGGGGCAGATGATGAAGAGAGGGGCAGATGAAGAGAGGGCAGATGATGAAGAGGGGGCAGATGATGAAGAGGGGGCAGATGATGAAGAGAGGGCAGATGAAGAGAGGGCAGATGATGAAGAGGGTGAGATGAAGAGAGGAAGAGAAGAAGAGCAGAGGAAGAGAGGCAGAGAAAGAGGG
>BROE01000012.1:17597867-17613346 GCA_036571765.1 Plecoglossus altivelis | reverse complement strand
TTAGGGAGTTTGGCTGAGTGTGGGTGTGGTGTTTTGGCCCCTGTGCGTGGGTGGATCGTTACCTCTCTCTCTCTTCCTGTGTCGACACCTCTTCTCTCTCCTGTCATCCACCGTCTCTCCCTTCTCCTATGGTGGTGGTTTGTGGTTATATGGTTGGTCACCTCTTCTCTCTCGCCTGGTCACACCTCTCTCTCCCCTGGTCACCTCTCTCTCTCCTCTTTCTCCTGTGTGCACACTCGTCTCTCTCTCTGCTGGTCACACCTCTCTCTCTGCTGGTCACACCTCTCTCCTGCTTTTGTGGTCTCACGACCTCTCTGCGCCTGGGTGATCGAGTGTGCGCGAGCAAGTGTTGTGTAGAGAACCGTCTTGGTATATTAAGCAGATATCGTTGCATTTTTAGGTAAAATTATCTTGATTTTATGATGGGAGTATGACCAATCGAGTCATACACTCTGTTTCTGTCTGGAGTGGTTTGGATTAGATGTAATTTTTCGTTGTGATTAGTCTGCCGGCGGTGTGCCTTACGATGAATGGGTGAATTTCACCTGTGAAGGTGTTTTAGTTCGTCTGAAGCCTGCAACCCCAAAGAGTTGTGTGATCACAACACTTTGCTCTGTGGTTAGCGTTGTTTACACAGATCAGAGAATAAATAATAAGAAAGAAGATAATAAGAAAGAGATCTCGTGAATTAATTTTGGAATTATGAACAAAACAACATAAATTTCAATAGAGATCACAATTAGCTCTTCTCCCTCCTCTCTCTTCCCCTCCTCACTCGCACACTCCTCCCTCTCTGTTTCTCACTTTTGTGTCCCCCCCTCGCCCGTCCTTATATGTCTTTGAAAAAATGTGATGGAAGACATGTGTGTTTGTTGGTGATTATGGTCCGTACTGGTGTTCCTTCGGTCCCAATAACCATTTTCAGAAGACCTATTGTGTGGAAAAAAAGTTAGTGTGTTTTAGTTTTGTTCCTTTTTTGCACGTTTGTGTCTGTCCTTAAGTAGCACCAGAAATCCAACATTATCTGCACCTCAGGAACACCTGCTTCAGAAGAAACCTGGCACATCTCGGGTGGCACAGGATGGCAGAAGGAATTTTGTAGTATTGATTGTTACACTTGCGAAACTAGTACACTAGCTATCTGATAGTTATCAACACTGTAACACTTTACACTAGCCCTATGGTTTATCAATAGTGCCTTTAGATTGCTGTTGTAACGTGCTTACAGCTTAGCGACTTAATGGTTATTATCAAACACTGTAATCTTTACATCTGTTCTGATTGTGGTATTTATGCATACACTGTAAACCTGTTCACTTGCTACGTCTTTGGTATTGATACAATCACGTTATGAGATCTTTCGTACACTGGGCTTATGGGTATTTGCATAGCACTGTTAATCCCTTTACACTTAGGTTATGCTTGTATTTTGTGTATTATTAACCACTTACCTTTACACTGGCCTGACGGTAATGATTATCACACCTGTTAGTAGACCCTCTTGTATCTCTAGGGCTATGGTGATTTGATCAATCCATCTGAAACTTTATCGCCGGGTGACGCGCGACGGTTTAGTTCAGCACTGCAAGAAGAACTAACGGTTGCTTCTACCATGTTTAGGACTTTACACTATAGCTACGGGCGGTACTTAATCAACACGTGTTAACACTTTATTCCCGCTTTACAATGGGGTGCTATGTTGGTGCTGGTTGTTGGGATTATTCATACAAGCAGTGGATAGACTTTGTAGTACATAGTAGGTGATTTTTGATCTAACGTACTTGTAACGTTTACACTAACTATGGTGTGGTGTATTCATTAACACCTGTAACCTTACGAACTAGCGTACGAGATTTCTCGTAAGTCCAAGTTTTTTCGAATTCGAAATGTCTTCAATAGCATTTGATGTGAAGAGAGCAGATGATTGAAGACGATGGGCCAGATGATATTTTGCAAGGAGGGTGGGGCAGATGGATGGATAGGTGGGTTGGGGCGAGTGGCCATGAATATGAAAGTGAGGGAGCTGGCACGTGTATGAAGACATGAATGGGCAGGGTTGATTGTTGTGGCTGGTGTGAAGTGATGATGAAGGGGGGGCAGATGATGAAGAGGGGGCAGATGATGAAGAGAGGGCAGATGATGAAGAGGGGGCAGATGATGAAGAGAGGGCAGATGATGAAGAGGGGGCAGATGATGAAGAGGGGGCAGATGAAGAAGAGGGGGCAGATGATGAAGAGAGGGCAAATGATGAAGAGAGGGCAGATGATGAAGAGGGGGCAGATGATGAAGAGAGGGCAAATGATGAAGAGAGGGGTGCAGGATTCAGATGAAAAGAGAGGTGGGCAGGGATGATTGTGAATGGCATCTGTGAGGGCAGTTGCAAGAGACGGGCACTGATGATGAAGTAGACGCGAGGCAGATGTAGAAGAATGGAGGGGGGCCTGCATGAGGTGAAGATGGAGGGCAGATGGGATGAAGAAGTGAGGGCAAGATGATGAAGATGAGGGGCAGATATGAATGGAAGAGGGGGGGCATGATTGCTTTGGAGGATGTGCGAGGGCAGAGAGATGTCTGAAGACTGAGGGCGATGGATGAAGATGGTAGGGCCCAATATGCATGTAGAAGAGGGTCGCAGATTGATGAAGATTGGGGGGCAGATCATGATGACTAGTATGCGGGGCCAGAAATGATTGAAGAGAGTGGCAGTATTGATTGAAGCGTGGTATTGGTGGCTCTGTTTTTGGAGGGGCAGTGCATATTGTAAGAGGGGTGGGCAGATGATGAAGAGAAGGCAGATGAAGATGAGGCAAGATGAAAGGATGATCGAAGGGGCGAGATTGATTGAAGAGTGGGCCAGGATATGTAAGAAGATGGGTGTGCAGATTGATTAGATGTAATGAGAGGTGGCATGAATAGATGATGAAGAGAGGGCCAGATGATGAAGAGTGGGGCAGTGATTGATGAAGAGGTGGTGCAGATGATGAAGAGAGGGGCAGATGAAGAGAGGGCAGATGATGAAGAGAGGGCAGATGAAGAGGGGGCAGATGATGAAGAGAGGGCAGATGATGAAGAGAGGGCAGATGATGAAGAGAGGGCAGATGATGAAGAGAGGGCAGATGATGAAGAGGGGGCAGATGATGAAGAGAGGGCAGATGATGAAGAGGGGGCAGATGATGAAGAGGGGGCAGATGATGAAGAGAGGGCAGATGATGAAGAGAGGGCCAATGATGAAGAGGGGGCAGATGAAGAAGAGGGGGCAGATGATGAAGAGGGGGCAGATGAAGAAGAGGGGGCCGATGATGAAGAGGGGGCAGATGAAGAAGAGGGGGCAGATGATGAAGAGGGGGCAGATGAAGAAGAGGGGGCAGATGATGAAGAGGGGGCAGATGAAGAAGAGGGGGCAGATGATGAAGAGGGGGCAGATGAAGAAGAGGGGGCAGATGATGAAGAGGGGGCAGATGAAGAGGGGGCCGATGATGAAGAGAGGGGCAGATGATGAAGAGAGGGCAGATGATGAAGTGGGGGCAGATGATGAAGAGAGGGCAGATGATGAAGAGAGGGCAGATGAAGAGAGGGCAGATGAAGAGAGGGGCAGATGATGAAGAGAGGGCAGATGATGAAGAGAGGGCAGATGATGAAGAGAGGGCAGATGAAGAAGAGGGGGCAGATGATGAAGAGAGGGCAGATGAAGAGAGGGCAGATGAAGAGAGGGCAGATGATGAAGAGGGGGCAGATGAAGAAGAGGGGGCAGATGATGAAGAGAGGGCAGATGATGAAGAGAGGGCAGATGATGAAGAGAGGGCAGATGATGAAGAGAGGGCAAATGATGAAGCATGCGTAGGCAGATATGATGAAAGAGATAGGGGCAGATGATGAAGATCGGAGATGGGCAGATGCAAAGAGCTGATGGGCATTATGGAAGAGAGGGGCAGCGATGAATGAAGATGTGGAGGGCAATGAAGGAAGAGGGGGCAGATATGAAAGAGGAAGGGCGAATGGAAGAGTGGGTGGCAGATGATGAGGGAGGTCAGATGGCATGGAAGATGGTGGGGCAGATGATGTAAAGATGGTGAGGGTCAGATGATGAAAAAAGCAGACGGAGGGGGCAGATGATGAAGAGAGGGCAGATGATGAAGAGAGGGCAGATGATGAAGAGGGGGCAGATGATGAAGAGGGGGCAGATGATGAAGAGAGGGCAGATGATGAAGAGAGGGCAGATGAAGAGGGGCAGATGATGAAGAGAGGGCAGATGATGAAGAGAGGGCAGATGAAGAGAGGGCAGATGATGAAGAGAGGGCAGATGATGAAGAGAGGGCAGATGATGAAGAGAGGGCAGATGATGAAGAGAGGGCAGATGATGAAGAGAGGGCAGATGATGAAGAGAGGGCAGATGATGAAGAGAGGGCAGATGATGAAGAGAGGGCAGATGAAGAAGAGAGGGCAGATGATGAAGAGAGGGCAAATGATGAAGAGAGGGCAGATGATGAAGAGGGGGCAGATGATGAAGAGAGGGCAGATGATGAAGAGAGGGCAGATGATGAAGAGGGGGCAGATGATGAAGAGAGGGCAGATGATGAAGAGAGGGCAGATGATGAAGAGGGGGCAGATGATGAAGAGAGGGCAGATGATGAAGAGAGGGCAGATGAAGAAGAGGGGGCAGATGATGAAGAGAGGGCAGATGATGAAGAGAGGGCAGATGATGAAGAGAGGGCAGATGATGAAGAGAGGGCAGATGAAGAGAGGGGCAGATGATGAAGAGAGGGCAGATGATGAAGAGAGGGCAGATGATGAAGAGGGGGCAGATGATGAAGAGAGGGCAGATGATGAAGAGAGGGCAGATGATGAAGAGGGGGCAGATGATGAAGAGAGGGCAGATGATGAAGAGAGGGCAGATGATGAAGAGAGGGCAGATGATGAAGAGAGGGCCAATGATGAAGAGGGGGCAGATGAAGAAGAGGGGGCAGATGATGAAGAGAGGGCAGATGATGAAGAGAGGGCAGATGAAGAAGAGGGGGCAGATGATGAAGAGAGGGCAGATGATGAAGAGAGGGCAGATGATGAAGAGGGGGCAGATGATGAAGAGAGGGCAGATGAAGAGAGGGCAGAATCGTTGTACCCTTTAGAACTGGTGTTTTGCCTCCTGGTTCAGTTTCTCTTGTCTGTCTGGTACAGTAGGACAGACCCAAGTTTCAGAAATGTCTGTTAGAGTTTTTTGTTTTGTTTTGAGGCTGAATTCCTGAGGCACCAAGAGGGTGATGTATCTTTCTGGTGCCCTTGATGTCGTTTTAAATGTCAGGCGTCTTGAGACGGACAAGAAGAGAAAAGATCAAGAATGATCCAAGTGTTACACGTGCAACAACTTGTGCTTTCTTACCGACAATAATATGGTTTCTGTGTTGCTAGGGAACCACTGAGCCAGAAGAGGGTCACCTGTGTTCAAGACTGCGGTCCAACAGGAAACAGACGTGTCATACAGGAAGTGACGTCACACACCATGGGAACAAACCCGAAACGGACTGTCACCGTCCAGATGGTTCCTCAGGTGACTGGAAGGGATGCTCTGGACCAGGAGAACTGGGAGAACCTGGAGACTAATGCAAACTGGGCTAAAGAACCAAACCTGAACCTCACCCAGCCTCCCAGCCTCCGCCCCTACCGATCCTCCCTCCAGCCTCCCAACCCCTCCCAGCTCCTCCAGCCGCCACTCCTCCCAGCCTCCCTCCGACTCTCCACCTCTCTCCAGCCTCCTCGCGGCCCCATTCTCCCAGCCTCGCTCCAGCCCTCACCCCTCCCAGCCTCCTCCAGCCTCACCTCTCATCTCCCGAGCTCCTCGGGCCCACGGCTCCCAGCCTCCTCTCTCCACCCTCCCAGCCTTCTCATCCCCGAGCCTCCCAGCTCGCCTCCATCCTCCACCCCTCCACACCCACCACTGGACACATGCAGGCTGATGTATGTGTCACATCAAGCTCTTCTAAAATGACGACCATCTCTGCAGTTCTGGGTGAGGCACAGGGAAATGGAGGGGCCCCTCACATGCCCCACCCTGCCAACGGCCACTTAGGGAAGCCGGAGCATGTGATTGGTGCAGAGAAAAGAACGGAGCATGTGATTGGTGCAGAGAGAACACCAGAGTTGGCCTTGTTACGTGGAGGTGTGAAGCACGGAGAAGAGGACTACAGAGCCGAAAACACCAACATGATAGAATTGACACAGAGCAAGGAGAAGAGGGAGGGGGAGAGGGAGAGAAGGGAGGGGGAGAGAAGGGAGGGGGAGAGTGAGAGAAGTGAGGGGGGAGAGAGAGGGGAGGGGGAGAGGGAGGAGGTGGAGAGGAAGGTAGAGAGAGAGAGGAGAAAAGAGGAGAGGAAAGAGGAGGGGGAGGAGAGGAAGAAGGAGAGGAAGGAGGAGATGAAAGAAGAGAGGGAGGAGGAGGTAGAGAGGGAGGAGAGGAAGAAAGAGAGGAAGGAGGAGTGGAAGGAGGATAGAGAGAAGAGAAAGGAGGAGAAGGATGTGGAGAGGAAGGGAGGAAAGGAGAAGAAGAAGGAAGAGAGGAAAGAGGAGAGGAAAGAGGAGAGGAAAGAGGAGAGGAAAGAGGAGAGGGAACAGGAGAGGAAAGAGAGGGAGGATGAGAGAGAAGTGATGCGCATGTCTGACCTGTCGTCTGCTGTTACGGCGTCAAAGGTTGATAAAGCTGAAACAAACGACTGCAGAGAGAAACGTCTCAGGGAGGGGGATGATAGGGGGAGGCAAGGGGGCAGGGAGGGGGACGATAGGGGGAGGCAAGGGGGCAGGGAGGGGGATGATAGGGGGAGGCAAGGGGGCAGGGAGGGGGCGCTGAAGAATACAGGGCTGTCATCGTCTTCTGCCACTAAGGACACAGTAGGGGAAAGAAACAACAACATAACCACGGCAACGGCGCCACCTCCTCCATCCCATAATGATCGGTCCAGCCCAGCACGTAGTCCCAGACCCCCGGTCTCTGCAGAACAGACGTGTGAAACTGCCGTGGGCTCCGGGTCGACCTCCACACCACGCCTGAAGCCTATAGAGACCCACGTCGCTATGACGACCCCTTCCTCTCTTGGCCTGGCCACCGCTGCCCCCCCAGTCCCCTCTCCACAGCGCCCCCTGCTGGCGGCTCCATCAAGCACAGGCCTGGGCTCCCCCTCCCCTCCCTTTCTGCCCCAGGGGGGCCGACCCGTGGAGGAGGTGACCCAGGAGACTGCAGCTCCCACTATCACGGTACCCAAGGCAACGGCCATCCCATCATCAGAGAACGAGATGCCCGCCGCAGAAAGACATGCGAATATGAAGTGGGATCCTGCGTCTTCCGGGAGCTGTCTTCGGAACGCATCGCCACAGAGCGATTCCTCCCACACTTCCACCTCTACCCAGCCCAGTCAGCCTCTCATCCAGCCTGCCAGTGGGGCTCCTCCTCCAGGCCCACCACCAGCACCCCCTGCTGGGGAAGAGCATCAGATGCCCCCCCTGGAGACTCCTCTCTTCCGGGAGACTGGCACCATGACCTCCCCGTCACCCACTGCCCCCTGCAGACACAGTGTGGAGGTGCAGGCCGTGGCCCAGGTTTGCAGCCGGGCAGTATCAACCAGCCCCTGCCTGCTGCCTGCCCCCTCCAGGCCTGGTGGAGGCACTGCCCCGACCGATCTGTCTGAGAACCTGGCGGTGGTGTTGCAGGCTGACGGTATCTCGCCCCAGATCCATATGGACCTTGTGGTCGTCTCTGCAGGGATCAGTAGCCTGGGGGCTGGGGAGAGGCCAGCCCCTCTGCAGGGGGAGGCCAGGCTTGGGACCAAGCCGAAGGACTCTGGATCAGCGCTAAGCAGCATCCAGAAGGGCCCGCTCACCCCGCTGCAGCCGGTCTACCAGATCAACATCGACACCTGCAGCCGAAGCAAGCCGGCGACCGTATCCCAGGGCAACAAGGCGGCAGGGACGGTTACGGTGACGACAGAGCCTGCCAAATCTCCCGCCTCAGGTTTACAATCCCCGCCAGCGTCAGCCGCAAGCGTACAGCCGTCGTCTCCGAGCGCCCAGCCCTCTGCTGCTTCTGTCATCCAGCAGGCTCCAGAGAAATCCACCAAGGACGAGCCCAAACGCAAGACGAGCCGGGCCGAAGACAAGACGAGCCGGGCCGAGGACAAGAACAATGATAAGAAGTCTCAGAGTGGAGGCCCGCTGGCAGAGAAGACGGCGGTGAAAGAGGAGGGTAAACTACAGAAACTGGGAAAGTTTGGAAAAGGAGGAAAGCACAAACTGGAGCCTGAGAGGAAGGAGGAGGAAGAGGAGGAGAAACAGAAGAACGTTCACGAGGTAGTCTGGGACGAGCAGGGGATGACTTGGGAGGTCTACGGGGCATCTGTTGATCCTGAATCTCTGGGCTTTGCCATCCAGAGCCACCTGCAGTGCAAAATCAAAGAGCAGGAGAAGAAGATTCTGGTCCAGACCTCGCTCAGGAAGTCCATCTCTGCTCTGGACTCTCCTCCAGCCGGTCGAAGGAAACACAAGAGGAGGAAGCACAACTTGCTCAGATCGCTGCTGCAGAACGTCCGACGACCGAACTGCTGCGCTCGCCCTCCTCCCTCCGCTGTCCTGGAGTGACGAGACAGGATATGATGCGACCTCACTTCCTGTCAAGCCAAGCTGTGTGGAGGATATAGTCATTCACACAAGGGAACATGATTAAGGTCTTGGTACACCAAGTACTCTTAGATAGACTGCAGTTGGACAAGGAGGACAAGCTAACAGATCAGAAAGAAAAGATTGAAAAGGTAAAACAGCTGTCAAAAAAACATATTTTTTAGAAATAGATTATACTGAAATGCTTATAAAGAAAGAGTATACGTTCTACCAGTATTTAAAATGAGAAATTGCAATAATAATAATGATAATAATAATAATAATATTGTTAGTGCATGTGAGCTAGTTTCTTCCTGTGTAAAGTGTGATCTAGTGCAGCAGGGTGGAAATACTGTCTGAAAATCAGTTCATAAATCTGATCTTGACAGATCCTACCTGATCCAATGGAATAACCTGGTTTATCCCAAACAATCTAACCATTTATTTGGCACAAGCACTGAAATACTTTCAAATAGTATTTGCCCCAGATCTGCACAGTATCATCCATGGCTATGACCTCTGAGAGTCCAGAGTCATTGTCAAAAAATCCTTCCTTCCCTTTTACAGAATCTTGTACTAAACTAAATAATATCAACATTGTCAGTGCAGTGGTTGCATCTCTCCTATTTGTTAACAGGGGATTGTTTAGCTCCTAAATTTATAAGACTGGTATATAGTTTTTATTTTTATTTTATTTTAAATGTTTTTTTTTTCTTTTTTTATGATATACTGAATCTCTGCTGTGTTACTGTGTGGGTCCAGTCTTTGTTCTCTTCAGTTTTGTATTAAACCAAAAACAAGGTCAGTATAAATCCAGACATCTCTGTTGCCTTAATTCACTGTCAATCGTTTCCAGTTTATCGCTGGGTGGGGGGGTGATAAGGCTTTGGAGAGAGAGAGAACCTTCAAACGGAAGTCATCTGAAACAGGTTAGAGCAGGTACGATCACTACTGAGGGGGGAGAGATGGAACACAATGTTCAGCTGGACAGACAATGTGATCGTCTAGGAACATCGCGTTGCTTTGGCGTTCCACCGACTTCTCAAAACACGTTAGTCGATAATCGTTCCTCTTCAAGCGCCATCATATCCTCTCCCTAGGTCGCCCACAACGCAGAGGACAGACACTTGTAACTAACCCTCACAAAAGCCCCAAGGCACTTAGAAACTGCTACCGAACACCTGATGAAGATGCTGGTGTCTATTACACACACGCAGGACAACGAAAGATGCTCGTCCCAATTAGGTTGAGATGTAGAGAGAGAGAGAGAAGAGAGAGAGAGAGAGAAGAGAGAGAGAAGAGAGAGAGAGAGAGAGAAGAGAGTGAGATAGAGAGAAGAGAGAGGGGAGAAAGAGAAGAGAGAGACCTGAGAGAGACAGAGAGAGAGAGAGAGAGAAGAGAGAAAGAAGAGAGAAAGAAGAGAGAAAGAAGAGAGAGAGAGAGAGAGACAGAGAGCGAAGAGAGAGACTTCAGAGAGAGACTTGAGAGAGAGGGTAGACATCATTGCTATCATATTATATCAGACTACTTCAGTTGGTCTGAACTTGACTCAGCCTTTGTAAGAATCTGGGAGAAAAAAGCTGAGCCAGTTCCTTTAACCGTCTTTTAATTAAATTCAATTCATCTGGAGTCTATTTTAAAATCGGAAGTGAAAGTGAGGGATTTTGAAATAGCTTTAACGCTGAAAAACTATCCCCAAGAAGCGACATTTCTGCTTCGACACTGTTTATCTTCTTACAACTTGTTAGAAGATTAAAACTATTAGTTAAAATCAGTCAACGTTAGAAAAATGGCCGTGTGTTCTACTTCCTGTTCGGAAGCGCTGTTGTCAGTTGGACTCCTGTAGCTCATAATAGGCACTAAACCGTGTATTTCTCCTCCCAGGCTGTGATTGGATGATTCCAGGGATGCTGCTGTGCCCTGTCACTTCCTGTGAACGTCAGTATTAGTTATTGTGAGACAGGAAAAATAATCAAGACAGGAAGTAGAGAAGTTTCAGTTTAGCCTCCGGGCATCTGAGACACTTCCTACTGCTGTCTGTGTAAAAAAACACAGACTCCTCGTGGAGATGATGTAAGGAATTTAGCCGTTAGACCTCCTGTCTTTATGTAACTGTGTACAAGGCCACCTCTCCTCCTCCTTGTCCACCTCCTCCTTCTCTTTCTCCTCTTCCTCCTTCTCTTTCTACTCCTCTTCCTCCTTCTCTTCCTCTTCCTCCTCTTCCTCCTCTTTCCCCTCCTTCTTCTCCTCCTCCATCTCCTCCTTCTCTTTCTCCTCCTCCTCTTCCTTCTCCTCCTCTACCTCCTTCTCATTCTCCTCCTCCTTCTCTACCTCCTCCTCTTTCTCCTCCTCTTCCTCCTTCTCTTTCCCCTCCTTCTCTTTCTCCTCCTCCTTCTCTTTCTCCTCCTCCACCTCCTCCTTCTCTTCCTCCTCCTCCTCCTCTACCCCTCTCCTTATCTCTCGGTCCCTGTTGTCCCTAAGTATCCTGATATCTGTTCCCAGATCTGTTCCCAGAAATGTGGTTCTCCCTCCATCTCTGGCCTTAATTGGCTGTTTCAATATTTTATGCCCCTCTCGCCCCCACATGCTTGAGACTGGATCCCATTTGAAAAGCCCAGAATTGATTCTGGCAGCGGGGAGAGGTTATCAGTTAGCCGTTAGCAGATGGTGGTGAGGGAGGGAAAAGATTCATTCTGTTAACAGGAACTGGAAAGACCAGGTTCGCCAGATTCCACTCATTACCATGGTAATAAGGACAATAACATAGCTCGATCAATATTGTACTTTTAACGTTGCTTTTGGTGTGTGTATGTGTGTGCACTGCGTCAAATGTCAATGTGCAGCCTGATTGGCTACAGGGAAAGGAGACAGATGCTCTTTAAGAGATTATTGGTTGTGAGAAGGAACACTATAATGTCTATAGGACACTAGACTGGGGGGAACACCTGTCTGGCGTGATCTGATTGGTCCTCCTAGCGGTCTGGTGTGATCTGATTGGTCTTCCTAGCAATCTGGTGTGATCTGATTGGCTCTCCCCGCGGTCTGGTGTGATCTGATTGGCTCTCCTAGCGGTCTGGTGTGATCTGATTGGCTCTCCTACTTTAACCTCATAGTTTTGAGCTTCTGGAATTGCAGGTGTTTGGTTGTTAGTTTAAAGATGTGTACCTGGAGGATTTAAAATCTGATTTTAAGATAGGTAGATGAGGAAATATTGTTAGTTTGGGGTGAAAAGGTGTCTGTGAAAGATGGGATGGGGTTGTTAGATGTCATAACTGATGATCTGTTTGTGTAAGAAGAGGTTTTTGACATTCAGGTTTGCATAGATTTTAGTTATTGATTTAGTTCTGAGAGTGAGATGAATCATGGACACCAGCAGAACTTAATTCAGAGGAGAGGCAGTGTTCATTTACAGCTAGGTCATTTATCCTCTTTTTCAAGAGTCTGTTAGTTTGGGAAAATATTAAATTATCTTCTGGTTGGAGAAATTAGATGACAAACTGAAAGCATTAAAAATATTTTTTTTCCTGACCACAATTTCATGGGTTCTACATCTGTTTATGCCTTTCTCTGTCTGAGTTACAGCACGTCAGTATTTCTGCAGCTTCGATTAGATCATTTACACACCAGCTGAAACCTGCTTGAAATGTGTTTTCATCAAAGCCATGACAGGCCTTGTGACCTCTGCATATCTAAACACTGACCTAGTTAACATCACACTCATCACCTCATCACACACAAACACACACACACAACCACACATTCAGCTCACACAATCACACATTCAGCACACACACAAACACACACACAATCACACAAACACACACACACACACACAACCACACATTCAGCGCACACAATCACACAAACACAAACACAATCACACATTCAGCACACACAAAAACACACACACAATCACACAAACACACACACAATCGCACTTTCAGCACACACACACAAACACACACACAATCACACAAACACACACACACAGTCTCACGGCTTAAGCAGAAACCATTACAGCTATCAAAATCATCTTTTGAAAAACAAACAAGTCCCTTCTGGTTGTGATCTGCCTCCAGTTCCAGTGTGATGTAGGACAAGATGTTATTGGCTGTTCACCGATCACCATGTTGTTCAGTTTGTAATTAGGAATCCCTCACAGCTCTCCTTGAAAGCGACGTCGGTCACACAAGACGTCAGTGCTCAAGTGGTAATGAATCTCTCTTAAAGTCATGCATTTTTTCCCTCCTCACTCCTCCATCTGTCCTTTCTTGTCTCTCTTTCCTTCCTTACTTCCTCTGGGCTCTGCCTTCTCCCTCACCTTCCTCCCTCTCGTCTCTCTCCCTCACCTCCCTCCCTCCCTCTCGTCTCTCTCCCTCACCTCGCTCCCTCTCGTCTCTCTCCCTCGTCTTTTGCTTTTCTCTCTTCCTTGTTTATCTCTCTCTCTTTCCCTCGTCCTCTCTCTCTCTCTTCCTCTCTCTCTTTCCCTCTTCTTCCCCCCCTCTCTCCCTCTCTCTCTCTTTCCCTTCCTCTCTCTCTCTCTCTCTCTTTCCCTCTTCCTCCCTCTTCCTCTCTCTCTCTCTTCCTCTCCCTCTCTCTCTCTCCTTCCTCTCTTTCCCTCTTCCTCTCTCGTCCCTCTGGCTCTGTCTTGTCTCTCACCCTTTAATCCCTTTCTCTGTGATTATGGAAATACAAAAGCACCATCATAAGCCAGGAACAGAAGGGTAATCATAGTCAACAGTCTTCCCTATCCTCTCTCTCCCTCTCCTTCTGTTTCTCCTCTCCTCCCTTTCTTACTCTCCTTTCTGCTCTATCCTCATCTCTCCCCCTCATCTCTCCCCCTCATCTCTCCCCCTTCCCCTTCTCTCGTCCTCTCTCGTCCTCTTCTTATTACTCTGTTGTTGTAGGACCTAACACTAACACTAATACTAACACTAACACCAACACTGGCTAACACTAACACTAATACTAACACTAACACTAACACTGGCTAACACTAACACCAACACTAACACTGGCTAACACTAACACTGGCTGCATGTTGTAAGAGCTAACACTAACACTGGCTAACACTAACACTAACACTAACACTAACACTAACACTAACACTAACACTAACTCTAACACTAACACCAACACTAACACTAACACCAACACTAACACTAACACTAACACTAACACTGGCTAACACTAACACTAACACTACACTGGCTAACTCTAACACTAACACTAACTCTAACACTGGCTAACACTAACACTAACACTGGCTAACACTAACACTAACACTAACACTAACACTAACACTAACACTAACACCAACACTAACACTGGCTAACACTAACACTAACACTGGCTAACACTAACACTAACACTAACACTGGCTAACACTAACACCAACACTAACACTGGCTGCATGTTGTAAGAGCTAACCTTAACACTAACACCAACACTCAGCTTTTCCTCAGCATGATCGGATGTTCCCAGAGGAGGATCTGCCCTACATGTGCTGCAGGATGGGCCAGGTGTGTGTGTGTGTGTTGTGTGTGTGTATAGTGTGTAGTGGTCTGTGAGTGTGTGTATGTGTATGTGTGTGTGCGTGTGTGTAAGTGTGTGTGTGTATGTCTGCTGTGTGTGTGGGTATGTGTGTGGCTATGTGTGTGCATGTGTGTGTTTTTTTTTTTTGTGTGTTTGTGTGTGTGGTGCATGTGTTGCATGTGTAAGTGTGTGTGGTGAGGGTGTGTGGTGCCGTGCGTGTATGGCTGTATGTGTGTGCGTTGTGTGTGCATGTGTGCATGCAGTGTGTTAAATGTATGGGTCTTAGTGGTAATGTGTGTGTGTGAGGTTTTTGTGGAAGTGTGAGAGTGGTATGTGCGAGTGTGTGTGTGTTGGTGATGGAGTTGCGAGTTTGAGCTTGTGTGTATGTGCGAGTGTGTGTGTTGTCGTTGGTGAGTGTGTGTGAGTGATGTTTTGAGTGTGTGTGAGTGTGTAAGTGCGGTGTGCGTGAGTGTCTGAGTGTGTAAGTGTATGTGCAAGTGTGTAATGTGAGTGTGTTGAGCCTGTGATGGACACACTCACAAAGTCACACACAGACATCAACGCTACCATGCACACACGTCACCACACACACACACACATTATACACCGGTACACACACACGTTACACACAACATATTACACCAGTACGTCACACACGTACCACACGACTCAGGGGGACACTCACCCACAACACGCACTGCACACACATGTACACACCACACACCGCGCCCACCACACCACACCACACATGGTCACACACACACACACGCACACACAAACATATACACCATGTCTACGCACACACGTACCACCACCACACAGGCACACTCACGCACACACAGCACATGCCACACAACATGTTACACACACACACACGCCACACCACACCACACCAACATGGCCACACACCACACACACGCAACACACACCACGCCCACACGCACCACCGCACGCACACAACCCACGCAAGCGCACACACCACCCACACACATGCACACCACAAACACACACAGTCACAAACACAAACACACGGCACGCAACCACACACACCCACATTTGGCACCACACACAGACATGCAACCGCACACACACACACACACGCACGCGCACACACACAACACAACAGGGCACGGCCACACACGCACCACGCACACACGCACGCACAACACACAACATGCACACACCACCCAAACACACATGCACCACACCCACACACACACGCACGCGCACAACCACACACCACACGCACCCACACGCCACCACGCACACACGCACGCCAACACACACCACCACCACCAACAATGGAAGGC
>BROE01000012.1:17556563-17567441 GCA_036571765.1 Plecoglossus altivelis | reverse complement strand
AGGGAGAGAGGAGGGGGGAGAGGAGGGGAGAGAGGAAAGGAGGGGGGAGAGGATAAATTTGTCAATCAATGGAGCCTGTATATATGTTAATAACTCTCCACCTACAACTCCACAGCTACTGGAATGCATTTCACACAATTCAGTAACAAGCTACCCCTCTAGCCCTGCCCCACACAGAGCCCCCTCCCTGGGTAGCAGGTCGTCCCCTCTAGCCCTGCCCCACACAGAGCCCCCTCCCTGGGTAGTAGGTCCTACCCTCTAGTCCTGCCCCACACAGAGCCCCCTCCCTGGGTAGTAGGTCCTACCCTCTAGCCCTGCCCCACACAGAGCCCCCTCCCTGGGTAGCAGGTCCTACCCTCTAGCCCTGCCCCATACAGAGCCCCCTCCCTGGGTAGCAGGTCCTACCCTCTAGCCCTGCCCCCTCCCTGGGTAGCAGGTCCTACCTGGCAGGCCGACTTGAGCTCGTCTGGAGACTCGTAGCCAGCACACACCATGGAGGGTCTCAGGGTTGCTCCCCAGTAGGCTGGCTGGCTGCAGGTGGGGTAGTCCACCACGGGCAGGCAGGCTTGGTTCAGCTGGGCTGACACCTGGGGGAACAGGTTACCTGGGGGGGGGGGGGGGGGGGGGAGGGAGGGGGAGAGGGATGAGGAAGGGGGGAAATGGAGGGGGGAGTGCACGGAGGGGGAGGGAGGTAGGAAAGGGAGGATTATAAATCACAGTCCTTGTAGCATCATCTCTGAACAGAACTGCCACAATAACGACTGACTGCAGCAAGCTGGTCTTCACACTCTATAGGGTGTTCAACCCAGCAGGCAGACTAGTGCAAGTCTTTAGTCATCAGTCTACATGCAGACTGACATGGGCAACATCATGGCTGTGGTATAAAACTGTGAACGGTAGGAGGTAAAACATTTAAGTAGCTAGCTATCTGAATCTGCATTATAAAAAATGAATGAAGCACACTCAGTAATAGTAATAATGATAATATTAACACAATGCCAACTAATATAATAAAACAATCAAAGAATATACAAAAACATAATTTTAAAAGTTGCATAAAAACTACATTTCCCATCACACCTTTCTCATCACCCCAGCCAGTGACGAAGCAGGGTGTTCCTGCGGGCATCACAGTGCCCCCTGCTGGTAGGCATACAGGGCTGATCTCCCTGGTGGTGGCGACAGGTGTGGCCAGGTGCACAAGGGCCACGTCGTTGCTGATGTCAGAGTTGTCTGTCTCGTACACAAAGCCCTCGTGTTGAATGATGGCATCAACGCCTACACACACCTCCGGGGGGAGCTCATCCAGGGACGAGTTCATGTGGTGTTTACCCAGGCACATGCGCCAAAACCTGGGGTCGTTCAGAGGCCTGGAGGGGAGGGGGGAGGTGAGCATGAGGAGGGCAGGAGGTGGTTGTGCAGTGTGCAGTGTGGTGTATGGTGTGCTGTGTGCAGTGTGGTGTATGGTGTGCTGTGTGCAGTGTGGTGTATGGTGTGCAGTGTGGTGTATGGTGTGCAGTGTGGTGTATGGTGTGCTGTGTGCAGTGTGGTGTATGGTGTGCTGTATGGTGTGCAGTGTGGTGTATGGTGTGCAGTGTGCAGTGTGGTGTATGGTGTGCAGTGTGGTGTATGGTGTGCAGTGCAGTGTGATGTATGGTGTGCAGTGTGGTGTATGGTGTGCAGTGTGGTGTATGGTGTGCAGTGTGGTGTATGATGTGCAGTGTGGTGTATGGTGTGCTGTGTGCAGTGTGGTGTATGGTGTGCAGCTGGTGGTGTATGTGGTCGGTGGTGTGTGGTGTGCAGTGTGGTGTATTATGTAGAGTGTGGTGTATGGTGGTGCTGTGCGGTGCATGGTGTGCAGTGTGGTGTATGGTGTGCTGTGTGGTGTATGGTATGGTGTGCTGTGTGGTGTATGGTGTGCAGTGCGGTGTATGGTGTGCAGTGTGCAGTGTGGTTTGTGTGTGGTGTATGGTGTGCAGTGCGGTGTATGGTGTGCAGTGTGGTGTATGGTGTGGCTGGGTGTGCAGTGTGTGGGTGTATGGTGTGCATGTGCAGTGCGTGTATGGTGTGCAGTGTGGTGTATGATGTGCAGTGTGGTGTATGGTGTAGTGTATGGTGTGCAGTGCGGTGTATGGTGTGCAGTGTGCAGTGCGGTGTATGGTGTGCAGTGTGGTGTATTATGTAGAGTGTGGTGTATGGTGTGCAGTGTGGTGTATGATGTGGCAGTGTGGTTGTATGGTGTGCAGTGTGGGTATGTGTGCAGCGCAGTGCGGTGCATGGTGGTGGCAGTGTGGGTATGGTGGTGCAGGGTGCTATATGCAGTGTAGTGTATGGTGTGCTGTGTGTACTTCATGAAGCAGTGGTACAGTGTGCAGTGTGTTACTTCATGAAGCAGTTGTGCAGTGTGCAGTGTGTTACTTCATGAAGCAGTGTGCAGTGTGTTACTTCATGACGCAGTGGTGCAGTGTGTTACTTCATGACGCAGTGGGCTGCAGTGTGTTACTTCATGAAGCAGTGTGCAGTGTGTTACTTCATGACGCAGTGGTGCAGTGTGTTACTTCATGAAGCAGTGGTGCAGTGTGTTACTTCACGAAGCAGTGGTGCAGTGTGTTACTTCATGAAGCAGTGTGCAGTGTGTTACTTCATGAAGCAGTTGTGCAGTGTGCAGTGTGTTACTTCATGAAGCAGTGGTACAGTGTGCAGTGTGTTACTTCATGAAGCAGTGGTGCAGTGTGCAGTGTGTTACTTCATGAAGCAGTGTGCAGTGTGTTACTTCATGACGCAGTGGTGCAGTGTGTTACTTCATGACGCAGTGGGCTGCAGTGTGTTACTTCATGAAGCAGTGGTGCAGTGTGTTACTTCATGAAGCAGTGTGCAGTGTGCAGTGTGTTACTTCATGAAGCAGTGGTGCAGTGTGTTACTTCATGAAGCAGTGGTGCAGTGTGCAGTGTGTTACTTCATGAAGCAGTGGTGCAGTGTGCAGTGTGTTACTTCATGAAGCAGTGGTGCAGTGTGTTACTTCATGAAGCAGTGGTACAGTGTGCAGTGTGTTACTTCATGAAGCAGTTGTGCAGTGTGTTACTTCATGAAGCAGTGGTGCAGTGTGCAGTGTGTTACTTCATGAAGCAGTGGGGCTGAGTTGTGCAGTGTGTTACTTCATGAAGCAGTGGTACAGTGTGCAGTGTGTTACTTCATGAAGCAGTGGTGCAGTGTGTTACTTCATGAAGCAGTGGTACAGTGTGTTACTTCACGAAGCAGTGGTACAGTGTGCAGTGTGTTACTTCATGAAGCAGTGGTACAGTGTGTTACTTCATGAAGCAGTGGTACAGTGTGTTACTTCATGAAGCAGTGGGCTGCAGTGAGGATCCATTCAGGGTGGATCAGGGAGCCTCCACAGCCATGCATGTAGGGAACGGGAGGGAACGGAGTTGCCTGAGGAGAGCAACAGGTCACACACACTATAACCACACACACACTGTAACCACACAGACTATAACCCCCTCCACACACACACTGTAACCACACCCCCACTATGACCCCCCAGTCTCACCTGCATGGACACCTGCCAGGGCCAGGAGTGAGGCACAGCCTCCACCCCATTCACCACCCTCATGGTGGCGTTGCTAGGGGTTACGGCCGGAACGCCACACTTCTCTGGCCAGCCTGGGGCGAGGGGGGTGGAGGGGGAGGGGGGGTAATTCATTAATATTAAAAACAAGGGAAAGTACTTATATTCAGACAATTGTTACGGGTTAGAACTGTGAGTTGACGTATTGAAGACAGGGTCTTACTGATGACAGCATCACACACGCAGAAAAACACACACACAGAAACACACACACACACATACAGGAACACACACATACAGAAACACACACAGAAACACACACATACAGAAACACACACACACAGAAATACACACACACAGAAACACACAGAAACACACACAGAAACACACACACACAGAAACACACACAGAAACACACACACACAGAAACACACACAGAAACACACACAGAAACACACACAGAAACACACACACACAGGAACACACACAGAAACACACACAGAAACACACACACACAGAAACACACACAGAAACACTGAGTCTTACTGATGGTGATGTTGTCCCAGGGGTTGGGGGGCGGGGGGGGCAGTGTGGGGAACACACTGGGGTCTGTGGTCCAGTAGCCACGGAATCCTTGCTCCACATTGGCACTGTTGCTAAGGAAACGGACCACGGCCGTGTCGCCGGGAACAACGATGTTAGGGGGCGGGGCAAAGCCACAGTGTTTACCTGCAGCCAATGAGGAACAGCAGATGGTCGATGTTTAAAAGAATGCCAGACTGGAACAGAACACACACAGACATTAAATACACACATAGATATTAAACACACACACAGGAATTTAATATACACACAGACATTAAACACACACAGACACACACACAGACACACACACACACAGACACAGACACACACACACAGACACAGAAACAGCTGCCACTCTGTAACATAACCTCTGACCTTGAGACGTCATGTTGGGTCCTCCAAACACTTCCACATAGTCCAAACACTGGCCCAAGATGCTGGGGGCCTGCAGCTGGAAGTGAGTAAAGACCAGAAGGATGCTGCTGGCAGAGGGGATGTGGAGCCTCCAGGTGCAGCTGGCCTGGATAGGATAGTCCTCAGGCCACCCTGGAGACACCAGAGTCCCCTGCTCACTGCTGGAGGTGCCTCCGCATGGAGCTGGAGGTGAGAGGAGGGGAGAGGAGAGAGATGTGGAGGGAGGAGGGGAGAGGAGAGAGATGTGGAGGGAGGAGGGGAGAGGAGAGAGATGTGGAGGGAGGAGGGAGATGTGGAGGGAGAAGGTGGGAGAGAGATGTGGGGGAGGATGATGGAGGGAGGGGAGGGAGGGAGGAGAGAGATATAGAGGGAGGAGAGAGATGTAAAGGAATGTGGATGGAGGAAGGAGAAGGGAGGGAGGAGAGAGATATGGAGGGAGGAGTATAGAGGGAGGAGTGGGGAGAAGGGAGGGAAGGACAGTGCTTGTAAGAAAGAGAAAACAACTTCAAGTCTCCAACATCAACATCAACCATGTGACTGTCACCATCACCACCTCTGCCCTCCCCCTCTCCCCCTCCCCTACCCCCTTCCTCCCCCCTTACCACCTCCCCTCCCCTCGCCCCCCTCCTCCCTTCCCTCTCCCTCTCCACCCTTCTCACCCCTCCCCCTTTCCCCTCCCCCTCCCCCTCTGCCCCCTCACACTCTCACCCCTCCCCCTCTGCCCTCTCCCCCCTCCCCTCTCCCTCTCACCCTTGCTGGGGTCCACAGCGCTCCAGGTGGCGGTGAAGCCTGTGTCCACCACCCTGCTGTTGGACACGAAGCTGACAGTCATCCTCTCCCCGTCACTCACCAGGTCCTGAGGAGGCTGCTGGCTGCAGTGGGTACCTGGGGGGAAGGGGAGGAGGAGGGGGAGGGAAGAGGAGGGGAGGAGGAGGAGGGGAAGGGAAGAGGAGGGGGGGAGGGAAGAGTGCAGGGGGAGGGAGAGGAGGGCGGAAGGAAGAGGAGGTGGGAAAGGAAGCCAGGGAGGGGGAAGGAAGGGAGAGGGGGAGGAGGGGGAGGGGAAGAGGCGTTAGACGAAAGGGGAGGAGGGGGAGGAGGAGGTCAAAAATGAGGAGGTCAAAAATTGGTCAAAAACCTTCCTCCTCCCTCTCCTCCCCTCTCCTCCCCTCCCCCCTCCCCTCCCTCTCCTCCCCTCCCTCTCCTCCCCTCCCCCCTCCCTCTCCTCCCCTCCCCTCCCTCTCCTCTCTTCCTACCCAGAGTGCTCAGACGATCGCTGAGAGAGACTCGGTCGTTTATGCAGAGCTGACTGTCCTCCAGAGAAAAGGACAGGAAGTGCAGGTGGACCAGCATGCCTGGCGCCACCTGGATGTCCCACTGGCAGTTAGCATCGTTGTCATAGCTACGGGGGTGACTCATGGAGGACAGGGTGCCCCCCACGCCTGTCAGCTCCCTCGGCCCTCCACACCCGGACGCTGGGGGGATGGAGAGGAAGGGGAGAGAGGAGGAGGAAGAGGTGAGAGAGGAAGGGTAGGGAGGGGTAGGAGGGAGAGGCAGGAGGAGAGGGATGGGGAGAGGGGAGGAGGAGGGTGGAGAGGGAAAGGGAGAGGTGAGAGAGGAAGAGGGGAGGGGGAGGAGGGAGGTTGAGAGGGGAGAAGGAGGGTGCAGAGGGAAAGGGAGAGGAGGTAGAGAGAGAGAGGGGAGGAGGAGGGTGCAGAGGGAAAGGGAGAGGAGGTAGAGAGAGAGAGGGGAGATGTTCAGACCAGTGTAAGCACGTAGCATGGCGGTTGTGTTCTGGCTCACCAGTTTAGTCCAGATTCAGCTCAATGTGAAACAAGCTCACACCAGTTCAGACCAGTAAGAAACAGGTTAATACTGGTTCCGATCAGTGTGACGTACTGTGAAGTTGGTATGTGTCCTTGCGGATGACGTTCTCCATCCAGGGCAGGTAGGCAGACGCTCGCGTGAACACACTGGGCTTCTTGTCCATGATGCAGCCGATCGGACCAAAGCTGGTGATTCCATGCACCTCCCAGGGACTGCTGGATGAGTCTCGACAGACCAGAGGACCTCCAGAGTCACCCTGTAGCAGGCCAGGGCAGAGGTCAGAGGTCAGGGGTCAGGGGGTGGAAGGTCAAAGATCAGGCATTCAACAGATTTCGTCTGGTGGGAGGGTGAGAGAGAGGGAGGGAGGGAGGGTGAGAGAGGAGGAAGGAGGGTGAGAGAGAGGGAGGTAGGATGAGAGAAGAGGAAGGAGGGTGAGAGAGAGGAAGGGAGGTTGAGAGAGGAGGAGGGAGGGTGAGAGAGGAGGAGGGAGGGTGAGAGAAAAGGGGAGAGAGTGAGAGAGGAGGGGAGAGGGTGAGAGAGGAGGAGGGGAGGGTGAAAGGTAGCTCTCACCTGGCAGACTGATTTGAGCTCATCAGGGAGGGTGTATCCACCGCAGATCATGGAGTCCTTGACCTGGAACCACCAGTAGTCCATCCTCTTACAGGTACTGAAGGGAACCACTGGCAGGGCCACCTGGTTCAGACCCTCCGAAGGTTTGGCGTTCAGTGAATCTCCTGGTGAAGGAGGAAGAGAGAGAGGTTGAGAGAGGTTGCTAATCCAGGATGCTGTAGTTGTGTGTTCTAACCAGCAGAGGGAAACAAAGGTGAGCACAGTAAATATGAAGATCCAGAGATCATTCGACCATGCTCTCATGCTTTTCATCCTCCCTCCCTCTCTCCCTCTCTCCCTCCCTCCTTTCTCCGCCCTTCATCCTCCCTGCCCCTTCCCCTCCCTCCCCCTCCATCCCTCTCCACCCCCTTCCCTCCCTCCTCTCCCTCCCCCTCCTTCAACCCCCGCCCCTTTCTTCTCCCCCTCCCACTCCCCCTCCACTTCCCTCCCCTTTGCTCCACACCCCCCTCCCTCCCCCCACCCTCTCCCCTCTCACCGGTCTCGTCTCCCTTCTCTCCCCCTCCATTCCTCTTCCCTCTCTCCCCCTACACCCTCCCTCCCCCTTCCACCCTCTCCCCTCTCTCCCTCTCCCCTCTCTCCACCTCCACCCTCTCCCCTCCCTCCCCCTCCACCCTCTCCCCTCTCACCAGTCTCGTCTCCCCAGCCCGAGGCATAGCATATCCTCCCCCCTGGGAGAACTTCATCCAGGGAAGGCAGACAGGCGAAGGAGACCTCCCTGCTGGTCTCTACCTCCCCCTCCAGGCGGACCAGGGCGATGTCGTACTCCACCGTGGGCACGGTGGGGTAGCGGAAGGCCTCGTGCCGTACGATGGAGCGCACTGAGAAACAGCGCTCAGACGACTCGGATACAGTCAGGTTGTGTTTGCCCAGACACATCCGCCAGCGCTGGAGCTCATCTGCATAGCTGGGGAGGAGGGGAGGGGAGGGTGAGCGGGGAGGAGGGAGCGGGAGGGGAGCGGGAGGGGGAGGAGCAGCAGAGGGGAGGAGGGGAGGGGAAGAGGGAGGAAGAGGGAGGGAGGAGAGGAGGAGGAGGGAAGAGGAGGGGAGAGGAGGGGAGTGGAGGAGGGGCGAGGAGAGGGGAGGAGAGGAGGGAGGGAGAGGAGGGGAGGGAGGCAGAGGAGGGAGGGGAGAGGAGGGGAGGAGAGGAGGAGGGAGGAGGGAGGGTGAGAGAGGGGAGGGGATGGGGAGGGAGTGAGGGGAGGGGAGGGGAGGGGGGAGGAGAGGAGGGAGGAGGCGGAGGAGGGGAGGTGAGGGGAAGAGGGGAGGGGAGGAAGCAGGGGGGAGGAGAAGGGGGCAGGGGAGGGGAAGAAGCGCGAGGATGAGAGGGGGAGGAGGAAGGGGGGAGAGGGAGCAGGGAGAGCGAGGGAGCGGGAGAGAGAGGAGGGGAGGAGAGGAGAGGGGACGGGAGAGGAGGGGAGAGGAGGGAGGGGAAGAGGGGAGAGGAGGCAGGGAGGGGAGGAGAGGAGCGGGAGGGGAGGGAGAGGAAGGAGAGGAGGGGAAGGGGAGGAGAGAGGAGGGGAGCGAGGGAAGAGGGCGCTGAGAGGAGGGAGGGAGGAGAGCGAGGGAAGGGGAGGGGAGGGGAGGGGAGGGGAGGAGAGGGAGGGAGGAGGGTGCAGGGAAGAGGGGAGGGGAAGGAGAGGAGCGGGAGGAGGGCGAAAGAGGGAGGCGAGCAGGAGGGGAGGGAGGAGGGGAGGAGAGGAGGAGAGGGAGGGAGGGGAGAGAAGGGAGGGGAGGGGAGTCGAGAGGAGGGAGGGCGAGAGAGGAGGAGGAGAGGAGGAGGGGAGGAGGGGAGGGGATGAGGAGGGGAGCAAAACGCTGCTGCACCGGAGGGGGGGAAGAGGGAGAGGAGGGAGGGGAGGAGAGGAGGGGAGCGGGAGAGAGGAAGGAGAGGAGAGAGAAGGGAGGAGAGAGAGAGGGGAGTGAGGGGAAGGGAGAGGAGGGAGCGGGAGGAGATGAGGAGGGGAAGGGAAGGAGAGGAAGGAGAGGAGGGGAAGGAGGAAGGAGGGAGGAGGGAGAGGCGGAAGAGGGGAGAGGAAGAGGGCTGAGGAGAGGAGGGGAGGGGGAAAGAGGGGAGAGGAGGGAGGGGAGGAGAGGAGGGGAAGGAGAGGAGGGGAGAAGGGGAGGAGAGAGAGAGAGGAGAGGAAAGGGAGACAAGGGAAGGGAGGCAGGAGAAGAGGAGAGGGAGGATGGACACACTAGTGTTAGATGTGCTTCATGGACACACTAGTGTTAGATGGAGGTGTTAGATGAGCTAGTTTACTTGATGAAGCAGTGGGCTGCTGTCATAACCCAGTTCTTGTGGATCAGAGTTCCTCCACAGATGTGAGAGAAGCTGGGATCAGGTCTGCTGGGGGGCCAAACCTGTGACACACACACACACACACACACACACAGTACACACACACACAGTACACACACACACACACACACAGTACACACACACACACACAGTACACACACACACACAACACACACACACACACGTACACACACACACACACACACACACACACAGTACACACACACACACACCAGTACACACACACACACACAGTACATACATACACACACACACACACACACACAAGTACACACACACAGTACACACACACACACAGTACACGCACACACACACAGTACACACACACAGACAGTACACACACACACACACACACACAGTACACGCACACACACACAGTACACACACACAGACAGTACACACACACACACACAGTACATACACACGCACACAGTACACACACACACACACACACACAGTACACACACAGTACACACACACACACACACACACACACACATGACAGCAGTGGTTCTTAGCCGGACAGATGAGCTCTCAGCAGGGACTCATCTCCTTGTATTAGCAGCAGAGAGTAATTACATTCACCTGCAGGAACTACTCCTTACACAGGACAAGACACCAGGGACACAGACTGGCATGGAGGAGAGAGAGGGAAGAAGAGAGAGATGGAGAGAGAGGAGGATAGATGGAGGAGAGATGGAGAGACAGAAGAGGAGAGAGGTGGAGAGAGAGAAGAGGAGAGAGATTGAGACAGAGAGGAGAGAGAAGAGGAGAGAGATGGAGGAGAGAGAAGAGGAGAGAGAAGAGGAGCGAGATTGAGACAGAGAGGAGGAGAGAGAAGAGGAGATAGATGGAGATAGAGAGGAGGAGAGAGAGAAGAGGAGAGAGATGGAGAGAGAGAAGATGAGAGAGAAGAGGAGAGAGATTGAGACAGAGAGGAGGAGACAGAGAAGAGGAGAGAGAAGAGGAGAGAAGAGGAGATAGAGAGGAGGAGAGAGGGAAGAGGAGAGAGATGGAGAGAGAGAAGAGGAGAGAGAGAGAAGGAAACAGAACGAAGAGCAATAGATGGAGAGGAGATGAAAACAGACTGATGATTGGCTAAAATGAGTTGTTATATATTATTCTTGGTGTGATTAGATTGTTATTTCCTATCCTTTGTGATTGGTTAGTTATTTACCATCCTTGTTGTGATTGGATAGTTATTATCTATCCTTGTTGTGATTGGTGCTGGAGTGAGAGATAGAGGCACTAAGTCAGCTTCTCCCTCATCCTGTCTCATGTGGGACTGAATGATCAGCTCTGGGGAGCATTCATCTTTAGGAAGAGGATGTCTATGTGTGTAAGTCTGTGCGTGTGTGTTTGTGTGTCTCTGTGTCTGTGTGTGTGTAAGTCTGTGTGTGTGTGTGTGTCTGTGTGTGTGTGTGTGTAAATCTGTGTGTGTCTCTGTGTCTCTGTGTGTGTCTGTTTGTGTGTGTCTCTGTGCGTGTGTGTCTCTGTGTCTGTGTGTGTGTGTGTCTCTGTGTGTGTGTGTCTGTGT
>BROE01000012.1:17524105-17534462 GCA_036571765.1 Plecoglossus altivelis | reverse complement strand
ACACACACACACACACTCACATACACACACTCACATACACTCACTCACATACACACACACTCACATACACTCACTCACACACACACTCACATACACACTCACATACACACACACACACACACACTCACATACACTCACATACACACACTCACATACACTTAAACACAAACTCACATACACACATACTCACAAACACACACAAAGTTCACACAGGTCATACTCAACACAGGCCACACTCAACACAGGTCACACTCAACACACAGGCCACACTCAACACAGGTCACACTCAACACAGGCCACACTCAACACAGGTCACACTCAACACACAGGCCTCAGACCAGCTACTACTCTGAGGAGTGGGAGGGGACAACACTGACTGTCTTGTAGTCTGGAGATGACAGAGGAAAGCTGTATGCCTTAACCAGGACAGAAGAAGAAGAGAGGAGGAGAGGACAGGGGGAGAGGAGGAGGAGGAGAGGACAGGGAGAGAGGAGGAGGAGAGGAGGAGAGGACAGGGGGAGAGGATGAGGAGAGGAGGAGAGGACAGGGGGAGAGGAGGAGAGAAGGAGGAGAGGAGGAGAGGACAGGGGAGAGGAGAAGAGGGATAGGGGAGGAGGAGGAGAGGAGGATAGGAGAGCTTTACAAGGACAGGAACTTCCCACACAGAAACCTTACTCAACATTTTTCTTTCATTTGCATTTCAATGGAAAACAATATCCTGCACTTCAGTATGCAGGAAAACGGAAGGCAGAGAGAGATGATGCTGGACCATACAAGCTTTGAGAGATTATCTGGAACTACATGCATCAGCACACAGTAGAAGATGCTGTTCAAATATCAAGACACCAGCAGAACAGCACAGCTGTCAGGAGAGCAGGTAAACTTACGAGGGTTGAGGACAGGTTGGGTTTGGCAGAGATAAGTGATCTCCTCTACTTTGCTGTAGCTAGAGGGGCCCTCTAGGGGCTGGTGAGGTACTTCCTGTAGTCCCTGAGCTACTTCCTGTAGACTCTGGGGTACTTCCTGTAGACTCTGGGGAACTATATGTAGAATCTGAGGTACTACCTGTAGATCCTGAGCTACTTCCTGTAAACTCTGAGGTACTTCCTGTAGGCTCTGAGGTACTTCATGTAGAGTCTGAGCTACTTCCTGTATACCCTGAGCTACTTCCTGTAGGCTCTGAGGTACTTCCTATTCATGTACAAAGTGGAGGAACGCTCTGCTACCTGATGAGGGAGGAGGAGGAGAGAGAGAAAGAGGAGAAAAATAAACCTTTGAGGGGAGACAGAGAGAGAGAGATAGAGAGTGGGTGAGAGAGTGGGTGAGAAAGAGGGTGAGAAAGAGGGTGAGAAAGAGAGTGAGGGGGAGAGAAGACGCTCTCCACCCCTCCAGAATGCTCCGTTTCTCCTCTGAAGTAATTCAAGTCCTCCCATCAAACAAAAGAAGAGAGAAAGGAGAGGACAGATGTCAGGGATTGTTTTCTTGACAGATGCAAACTTGCCTTTTTCAGGGGAGAAAAGCAAAATGAACTAAAACTAATGTTGATATTTCAGCTTCTGTCAGAACTGTGTGAGACTTCAAGACATCCTTAATTTCCCACTGCTGACATTCACTTGATTAAATAAATTTACGAGGAAATCAAAACAAATTCTATCAATACCTGCTATACATATTATGTAAATTCCATCTCTACACAAGCGTACACTTTATTTCCCAATGAGGTGGAGATTATCTGTGGATTATCTACAGTGTAGATGTGTGTATTATCTACAGTGTAGATGTGTGGATTATCTGTAGTGGAGATGTGTGTATTATCTACAGAGATGTGTGGATTATCAACAGTGGAGATGTGTGTATTATCTACAGTGATGTGTGGATTATCTGTAGTGGAGATGTGTGTATTATCTACAGAGATGTGTGGATTATCTGTAGTGGAGATGTGTGTATTATCTACAGTGATGTGTGGATTATCTGTAGTGGAGATGTGTGTATTATCTACAGAGATGTGTGGATTATCAACAGTGGAGATGTGTGTATTATTTACAGTGTAGATGTGTGGATTATCTACAGAGATGTGTGGATTATCTTTAGTGGAGATGTGTGGATTATCTACAGAGATGTGTGGATTATCTTTAGTGGAGATGTGTGGATTATCTACAGAGATGTGTCTATTATCCACAGTGGAGATGTGTGTATTATCCACAGTGGAGATGTGTGGATTATCTTTAGTGGAGATGTGTGTATTATCTACAGTGTAGATGTGTGGATTATCTACAGAGATGTGTGGATTATCTTTAGTGGAGATGTGTGGATTATCTTTAGTGGAGATGTGTGGATTATCTTTAGTGAAGATGTGTGGATTATCTTTAGTGGAGATGTGTGGATTATCTACAGAGATGTGTGTATTATCTACAGAGATGTGTGTATTATCTACAGAGATGTGTGTATTATCTACAGAGATGTGTGGATTATCTACAGAGATGTGTGTATTATCTACAGTGTAGATGTGTGTATTATCCACAGTGGTGATGTGTGTATTATCTACAGTGTAGATGTGTGTATTATCTACAGTGTAGATGTGTGTATTATCCACAGTGGAGATGTGTGGATTATCTTTAGTGGAGATGTGTGGATTATCTTTCAAGTGGGGTGGAGTGTGTTTTTTTTTGGTGGGGGGGGGGGGGGGGATTTATCCCCCTAGCAGTGGTGAATGTGTGTGTATTATCTGTAGTGCTCCACAGAATTCTTATGAAGCTCTTGTCGATATGTGAGGTTCATTAAAAAACTGAACTCAAAACATGAGCATTAATGGCATTAATCTGAGGGGTAACTCAGGCCCCTTCTCCCTTCTCCTCCCAGCTGCCCCCCCCCCACTGCTCCCTACCTCCCAGCTCCACCCCCCCCCCCCAACTCTGCCTTTTTCTCTGCCTCCCAGCTCCACCCCCCGCCCCCCCCCAGGTGGCACCAAAACGATGCACAGCAAATCTGTGTTCTGATTCAGTCAGGAACACCCTGATCAAATAGAGGCTCACTACACATCCTCTCTCTCTGTCCATCTCTCTCACAACACATCCTCTCTCTCTGTCCATCTCTCTCACAACACATTCTCATTCTCTGTCCTTCTCTCTCTGTCTCTCTCACTACTCATTCTCTCTCTGTCCATCTATCTCTGTCTCTCCCACTACTCATTCTCTCTCTGTCCATCTCTCTCTGTCTGCTCTCTCACACCTACCTTCTCTCTCTCCATCTCTCTCACTACACATTCTCATTCTCAGTCCTTCTCTCTCAGTCTCTCTTTCTCCCTCTCCCTCTCTCTCTCTCTCCATCTCTCCGTCTCTCTCGCTCTCCGTCTCTCTTCGTCTCTCTCTCTCCCTCTCTCTCTCTCTCCGTCTCTCTCAGTCTCTCTCCCTCTCTCTCTCTCTCTCTCTCGTCTCTCTCAGTCTCTCTCCCTCTCTCGCTCTTTCTCCATCTCTCTCTCTCTCCCTCTCTCTCTCCGTCTCTCTCTCCCTCTCTCTCTCTGTCCATCTCTCTCTCTCCGTCTCTCTGTCTCTCTCAGTCTCTCTCCCTCTCTCTCTCTCTCTCCATCTCTCTCTCTTTTTTTTCTCTTTTTTTCTCTCTCTATCGCTTCTCTCCATCTCTTGCTCTCACTCACAGTTCTCTCTCTCTCAGTCTCTCTCCCCCCCCTCTCTCTCTCCATCTCTCTCTCTCCCTCTCTCTCTCTCTCCCTCTCTCTCTCTCCGTCTCTCTCTCTCCGTCTCTCTCTCTCTCCGTCTCTCTCTCTCTCCGTCTCTCTCCGTCTCTCTCTCTCTCTCTCCGTCTCTCTCTCTATCTCTCTCTCCGTCTCTCTCAGTCTCTCTCTCTCTCTCTCCGTCTCTGATATATTATTATTCATATATCTCTCCGTCTCTCTCGCTCTCCGTCTCTCTCCGTCTCTCTCTCTCCCTCTCTCTCTCTCTCTCCGTCTCTCTCAGTCTCTCTCCCTCTCTCTCTCTCTCTCTCTCTCAGTCTCTCTCCCCCTCTCTCTCTCTCTCTCTCCGTCTCTCTCAGTCTCTCTCCCTCTTTCTCCATCTCTCTCTCTCCCTCTCTCTCTCTCCGTCTCTCTCAGTCTCTCTCAGTCTCTCTCCCTCTCTCGCTCTTTCTCCATCTCTGCTCTCTCTCCCCATCTTCTCTCTCTCTCGTCCGTCTCTCTCTCCCCGCTCTCTGTCTTCTCTCTCTCCATACTCTCTCTCCTCCGTCTCTCTCTCTCTCTCTCTCAAGTCTCTCTCTCCCCCCGCTCTCGTCTCTCTCTCCATCTCTCACTCCGCCTCTCTCTCCTCTCCCCCTCTCTCTCTCTCCCATCTCGTCTCTCTCCGTGCTCTCTCTCATCTCCGTCTACTGCTCAGTCTCTCTCTACCGGTCTCTTCTCTCCAATCCTCCTCTCTCTTCCGTCTCTCTCTCCGTCTCTCTCTCTCTCCCTCTCTCTCTATCTCTCTCCGTCTCTCTCTCCGTCTCTCTCTCTCTCTCTCTCCGTCTCTCTCTCTCTCCGTCTCTCTCAGTCTCTCTCCCTCTCTCCATCTCTCTCTCTCTCAGTCTCTCTCCCCCCCTCCTCTTTCCACTCTCACTCTCCCTCTCTCTCCCTCTCTCTCTCTCCCTCTCTCTCTCTCCATCTCTCTCTCTCCGTCTCTCTCTCTCTCCATCTCTCTCAGTCTCTCTCTCCGTCTCTCTCTCCATCTCTCTCTCTCCGTCTCTCTCTCCGTCTCTCTCTCCGTCTCTCTCTCTCATCCATCCTCTCCTCTCTCCTCTCCGTCTCTCTCTCCATCTCTCCTCTCTCTCCTCTACATCCGTCTCTGTCTCTCTCCGTCTCTGTTCTCTCTCCGTCTCTCTCTCTCCGTCCTCTCTCTCCGTCTCTCTCCTCCTCTCTGTCTCCTCTCTCTCTTCTCACGTCTTCTCTCTCCATCTTTCTCTCTCCGTCTCTCTCTCTCTCCGTCTCTCTCTCCGTCTCTCTCTCTCCGTCTCTCTCTCCGTCTCTCACTAAGCTGGAGTTCGCACCACAGCTGGAAAATTATTTTTTCAATTAAACTGTTGTGTGCTGAGCAAACATTTTCTATTATAGCAAGACTCTTCCATTCCAATCCCTCCCCCTCAGTCCCTCTCTCCTCCCCCTCCTCATCTCCTTCCTCCCACCCCCTAGTTTGCACACACACCAGCTTGGTGCAACCTATCCCGCTTCCTCTGTCAGATCTCTTTCTTCATCAGTCTCTCTCTCTCTTCGCTCTCCATTTTCTCTCTCTGCTCTCTCTTTATGAATCATCTCTCTCTGTTCTTTTCTCTCTCTTCTTTGTGCTGTTCTCTCTCCTCCCTCTCTTGTCTCTTGCTCATCTCTTTTGCTCCCACTCTCTCTCTCATAGTCTCCGTTCTCTCTTCTTTTTCCGGTTCTCTCTTTTCTAGTCTCATCTCTCTCTTTTATTCTATTTATCCCCCCTGCATCTATTCATTTTCTCTTCCTCCCTCTCTCACTTCCTCATCTCTTTCTTTCTCTCTTCTCCATCTCTCCTCACGGTTCCCTCTCTTTCCCTCTCTCTTCTCCCTTGTCATCTCTCATCTCATCTCTCTCCGTCTCTCTCTCACCAATTCCGTCTTCTCAGTTCCTTCTCTCCGGGGATTACGTAATCTTTTTTCATCTCTTCTCCACTCTCTGCCTCCTTCAGTCGGGAACTCCACTCCGTCTCTCTCTCTCTCTGCCGCTTACTTCTCCATCTCTTTCCAATCTTCCTTCTCTCCGTTCCTCCTTCTTACCTATCTCTCTACCGCTTCTCTCTTCACTCGTCTCTTTCTCTCCGCCTTCTCTCTTCTCTCTCTCTGCTCGCTCTCTGCTCTCTCTCTCCCACTCATTCTCTACTTCGATTATCTTCAAGTCCGCCTCTCTGCTTCTGTCTGTCTCTCACTATCTCACGATACCATCCTCTCATCTCATCATCACGTTTGGTCATAATATCTGTCTCTCCTCTCTTTTCTCCTCCTTTCCTCTTCGTTCTTCTCTCTCTTCTGTTTCTCTCTCCGTCCTTCTCTCGTCTCTCACTAAGCTGGAGTTCGCACCACAGCTGGAAAATTATTTTTTCAATTAAACTGTTGTGTGCTGAGCAAACATTTTCTATTATAGCAAGACTCTTCCATTCCAATCCCTCCCCCTCAGTCCCTCCATCCCAGCCCGCTCCTCATCTCTTCTCTCCCACCGGCCTCAGTTTGCACACTTACCATGCTGGTGCACCTGCCGAAAGAACACAGTGCTTCCCTTCAGGGGGACCTAATCCAGCTTATGATGTTATTCTCACAGCTGTCGAAGTCTGTCTGGTCAGTAAGGATTTGCTCTCTATTGCTTCTGAATTCTCGTTTTGTAACTGATATTTGTAATCAATTCAGTGTTTGCAAGAGCAAACATATTTTTTTAAGTCATAGCGCATCATTTACCTCTAATTGCATGCATCAGGTGCTTATTAAGATCCCGCGCCTCCTTGCAGCCTCAGATAGAAGTATTTTTTCCTCCTCCTCCCGCTGCTATCTCATGTCTCTCTCCATTTCCTTCTTATCTGCTGTCTCCCTCTCTCCCCTCCCTCTCGTATCAGTCTGTTTCTCCTCCTCCCCCTTCTCCTAGCTCTCTTCTGTTCCTTGCTCCGCCCGTCACCCGTCTTCTACTCTTGTCTCCCCCTCCTCCCTCTCTATTTTTTCTCCTCATGTTATGTGCTCGTAAGCGCAGGTGTGGATACTACAGTCCACTGTCAGGGCATAACGATGGTAAAAACTTGTTTGTTTACTCTCTACTTGTCACATTGTCTGTGGCGCAGGTCAGGATAACAAACTGACACAAAAAACAAACCAATAATCCATGTGAATTGTAAAGAAATATGAAATAAAAGCATGGAAGAAAGTAAAAAGATAATACTGCTATAGGGGGGCGGAGGGAATAATAATACACATTAGGAGAATAGACGGGTTAAATTTGATTTATTAGTGGATGTATATAAAGGTTAGACTCCTAGCGCAACATGTAACGTAAAATAAATATAAAACAAGTGTCATACTGACTGATTCCATAGTGAGAAAACCATATAGCCTTCTTAGTGTGTCATAATATTTGGTTCGTAAACGCTCAAATCAATAGCATAATACAGATTTTCCAAATATAATCATAAAAGAAACTTGAAAGTATCACTATGTAAGACGATCGGTCACAAATAACCAAAAGAAACATTAAATAAACCGCATATAAACAGCCAACAAACTTATTGAATATTAGAACTGACAATTAGACGATAAGCAATAGGCACTATTGGCATATTCCCCTATCCCAAGCCCTGTTCTCTCCTGTCTCTCCTTCAGTTAACCATCTTATAGTAGTTTTCTTGGGGATTGGGTTAAAAAATCTATCTTTCAAATATTATCTGCAGCCTTCTGTAGGTTCTGCTTTCCTTCAGGGCTGAAATTAAATGTAGCCATAGACCAAGGAGAAATACATTGAGGACTGGCGCATCTAGTCGTTTTCCTGTTTCGTCTGTGTGTTTAAAGTCGTGTCTGCTTATTATGTCGATGTGTAGTCTTGTGCTTGTCGCTGTTAGTGTGCTCCTAGTCACCATGTGCGCCTGTGTTGTTATTGTTTGCTGTGATAAGTAAAGTGGTGCTGCTTCTGCTCTACATAGTGATGTTCGTGCTTTAGTGCTCTCGCTGTAATATGTGAGATGTGTCTGTTATAGATGTGTGTAGTGCGTTTGTGGTGCTGTGTAGTGTGTCTGTGTATAATGTGTCGTGTGTTTTGTGGTGTGTATACCGTTGTTGTCTGTATACAGTGATTCTGTCTGTGCTCTGCTCGCTCGCTCGCTGTCATGTCGTGTCTCGTATATGATGTGTTGGTGGTTGCTGTTTTGTGTGTGTCGCGTAGTGTTCCTGTATAATGTGTGGTGTGTTTGGTCGTGTGCGTGTGTCGTCCTGTATCTATGTGTGCTAGCTGTTTGTGTCGCTGCGTGTGTGTTTGTGTATATGATGTGTGTGTTTGTGTGTGTGTAGTGTGTCTGTATAATGTGTGTGTGTTTGTGTGTGTGTAGTGTGTCTGTATAATGTGTGTGTATAGTGTGTCTGTATAATGTGTGTGTGTTTGTGTGTGTATAGTGTGTCTGTATAATGTGTGTGTGTTTGTGTGTGTATAGTGTGTCTGTATAATGTGTGTTCTCGTTTCTGTGGTGTGTGTGTGTCTTCTGTACTCATGTGTGTGTGTTTTGTGTGTCGGACGCTTGTGTCTGCTATACAAATGTGTGTGTATAGTGTGTCTGTAATATGTGTACGTGTGTTTGTGTGTGTATACGTGTGTCTTCAGTATGTGTGTGTGGTTTTGTGTAGATGCGTTAGTGTGTCTGTATACGACTGATGTGTGTGTTTGTGTGTGCGTAGTGTGTCTGTATAATGTCTGTGTGTTTGTGTCGTCTGTATAATGTGTGTGGTGTGTTTGTGCGTGTGTGTTAGTGTGTCTGTATAATGTGTGTGTGTTTGTGTGCTGCGTGTGTGTCTGTTCAATGTTTGTGGTGTGTTGTGTGTGTGTGTAGTGGTGTCTGTATACTGTGTGTGTCTGTATACTGTATGTCTGTAATAAACTGCTGTGTGTGTTGGTGGTGTGCGTAGTGTGTTGTATACATGTGTGTGTGTTTGTGTGTGTGTTAGTGTGTCGTATAATGTGGTGTGTATTACGTGTGTCTCGGTATAATGTGTGTGTGTTTGTGTGTGTATAGTGTGTCTGTATCATGTGTGTGTGTTTGTGTGTGTGTAGTGTGTCTGTATCATGTGTGTGTGTTTGTGTGTAGTGTGTTTGTGTGTGTATAGTGTGTCTGTATAATGTGTGTGTGTTTGTGTGTGTATAGTGTGTCTGTATAATGTGTGTGTGTTTGTGTGTGTGTAGCATGTCTGTATAATGTGTGTGTTTGTGTGTGTGTGTAGCGTGTCTGTATAATGTGTGTGTTTGTGTGTGTAGCGTGTATGTATAGTGTGTGTGTTTGTGTGCCCCTAGACCTCACAGTGTAAACATTGGCATCTTGTCCAAGCCATAGCACCTGCAGAGCTGAAACAGGATTAGACAGGTGTTGCTATGGCTGTATGTGTGTTGCTATGGCTGTATGTGTGTTGCTATGGCTGTATGTGTGTTGCTATGGCTGTATGTGTGTTGCTATGGCTGTATGTGTGCTGCTATGGGTGTGTGTGTGTTGCTTTGAGTGTCTGTTTCTTTTGGTGTGTGTATTTCTATAGATGTAAGTGTGTTGCTATGGCTGTATGTGTGTTGTTATGGATGTGTGCATGTTGCTTTGAGTGTGTGTTGCTATGGGTGTGTGTTGTTATTCGTGTATGTGTTGCTAAGGGTGTGTGTATTGCTGTGGGTGTGTGTATTGCTGTGAGTGTGTGTATTGCTGTGGGTGTGTGTGTCACTATGGGTGTGGTGTGTATTGCTGTGTGTGTGTTGCTATGGGTGTGTGTTGCTATGGGTGTGTGTATTGCTATGGGTGTGGTGTGTATTGCTGTGGGTGTGTTGCTATGGGTGTGAGTGTTGCTATGGGTGTGTGTTGCTATGGGTGTGAGTGTGTGAGGGGATGAATAGAGGGATAAAGTAGGAGAGGGGAAAATCAGAGAAGGAGGAAGGGGTGAAGAGAACAGAGAACTGGAGCATCGGCTTGGGAGAAAGGAGAGAATAGAGAGAGAGAGGGGGAAGAGATGAGTGTGTGTGTGCAGTAGGTGTGTGTTTGTGTGCATGTTTGTAAGGGTGGGTGTGTTTGTGTGAGTGTGTGTGTTTGTGTGTGTGGCAGTAGGTGTGTGTTTTTATGAGTGTGTGTAAGGGTGTGTGTGAGTGTGTGTAAGGGTGTGTGTGTTTTTGTGCATGTGTGGCAGGAGGTGTGTGTGTTTGTGTGAGTGTGTGTAAGGGTTTACATGAGTGTGTGAGTGTGTGTAAGGGTGTACATGAGTGTGTGTAAGGGTGTGTGTGTTTGTGTGAGTGTGAATGTGTGTGTAAGAGTGTGTGAGTCGTAACCCTAACCCTAAAGAGGAGATATATAAACTCTACAGCTGTCAGAAAATTAGACCTAGCAAGCTAATGCCAGGCTAATGCTAGTCTAACTCTGCCAGGCTAACTCTGCCAGGCTCTCTGCCAGGCTAACTCTGCCAGGCTAACTCTGCCAGGCTAATGCTAGTCTACCTCTGCCAGGCTAACTCTGCCAGGCTAATGCAAGGCTAACTCTGCCAGGCTAATGCTAGTCTAACTCTGCCAGGCTAATGCTAGTCTAACTCTGCCAGGCTAATGCTAGTCTAACTCTGCCAGGCTAACTCTGCCAGGCTAACTCTGCCAGGCTAA
>BROE01000012.1:17509834-17523960 GCA_036571765.1 Plecoglossus altivelis | reverse complement strand
GAGAAGGAGGAGACAGGAGGAGAGGAGTCCATGAGGGAGAGGACACGAGGAGGAGAGGACACAGGAGGAAGACACAGGAGGAGAGGAGACAGAGGAGAGGAGACAGAAGGAGGAGAGAGACTGAGAGAGATGAGCGGCGTGAAAACAGAGAGAGGAGAGTGGTTAAGCTGTGGATAAAACCCAGGGTTAGATGGTGTGCGTGTCTGGGTGGCGCTGGAACATGATTGGCTGTGAATGGCTATCCTACAGCATGATGAAAAACAGAGGTTCACTTTAAACTGCACATGGGATCAGACTCCCCACTTCTTTCTCCGTCTCTCATTTCCTATCAAAGGACCGAGAGCTGTGAAGAGCCCTACAGTCTGATCGCTTCCCTGAGGCCACACACCACACACACACCACCCACACACGACACACACACAGCACACACACAACACACACAGGACACGACACACACACACACAGATACACGGACACACACGTGGACACACACACACGGACACACATACTAACGGATACACAGACACACACGGACACACACACACACAGAGACACACACACAGACACCACACACACACACACACACACACACGGACACACACACACACACACGGACACACATGGACACACACACACCACAGACACACACACAAACACCCCACACACACACACAAACACCACACAACACACACACACACACAAACACCACACACACACACAAACACACAAACACCACACACACACACAGACCACACACACAAAACACCACACCCACACAAACACCACGACACACACACCACACACAAAACACCACACACCACCACACACACCACACACACACACCACACACCACACACACACACAGACACCACACAACAACACAAACACCCACACACACACACCACCACACCCACACACACACACACGGAACACACATGACACACACACCACACAGACACACACACAAACACCACACACACACGGACACACACACACACACACCACACCACACACACACACACAACACACACACACACACACGCACAGGTTTCAGCAGGCTGTAAATGTGACCACTGCACACCACAGAAACATTACAAAGTAGCAACATGTGTAATATTAACACACACACACACACACGGACACACACACAGACACGGACACACACACACACAGATACACGGACACACACATGGACACACACACACGGACACACATACTAGACGAGACACAGGACAGCACACGACACACACACACACAGAGGACACACAAACACACACACGAATACATACACACACGGACACACCACACACACGGACACACCACACACACCACACGCACACATCACACACCACACACAGACACACACACAAACACCACACACACACAAACACCACACACACACACACAAACACCACACACACACACAAACACACAAACACCACACACGCACAGGTTTCAGCAGGCTGTAAATGTGACCACTGCACACCACAGAAACATTACAAAGTAGCAACATGTGTAATATTAATTTAAAAAACATGTAGATTATTCCCTACTCTCATCTGTGAGATAGCCAATGTGTGCCCTGATTAAAACGGTCATTAAAGATAAATAATTCATTATTATTGTAATGAGTTGGGCAAAGGCTGAGCCAATAGTAACAAAGTATAAAGCATTTGTTCTTGGAAGAAGATCCTGTATGAAACATGCAAACACTTGGAAGATTTAAAACTTTTACACCAGCACAGCATATTTAACATTTAACAACAACTTATTTTTTTTAAATGACTTCAAAAATATCTGTATTTGCTATGGTAATCAGAACATGTTGTCCAAGATCAACCAGAAAGAGACTGTGCTAAATTAAACAAGACCAAAATCATTACAAATAATGAAATTCTGCCTTTTTCAAGTCCTATCAATTGATAATCTTATGTTGGGGTAAACAAACCACTTCTATCCATTTCTTTTCATCCAATCTGCTCCAATTGGTGTTTTATTCATGTAGTTTAAGCCATAACATTGGGAGGAATATGAATTTATTCTTTATTTCCTTCAAAATACATAAAATGTGTGTGTCTCTGAGGCAGAATAGCCAGGACTATCGGAGCTAGC
This sequence comes from Plecoglossus altivelis, assembly GCA_036571765.1. NCBI lineage: Eukaryota > Metazoa > Chordata > Actinopteri > Osmeriformes > Plecoglossidae > Plecoglossus > Plecoglossus altivelis. The sequence goes on along the minus strand of BROE01000012.1, from coordinate 17,521,848 downwards.
ACTAACAGAGTTATCACTTACAGAGCTAGCACTATCAGAGCTAGCACCAGACCACCACGTTAACAGAGCTAGCACTATCAGAGCTAGCGCTATCAGAGCTAGCATTAATGGAGTTAGCAGTATTGGAGCTAGCGCTATCAGAGCTAGCATTAATGGAGCTATCATTATTGGAGCTAGCGCTATTGGAGCTAGCATTAATGGAGCTAACACTATTGGAGCTAGCGCTATCGGAGCTAGCATTAATGGAGCTAATACTATTGGAGCTAGCACTATCAGAGCTAGCATTAATGGAGCTAACACTATTGGAGCTAGCACTATCAGAGCTAGCATTAATGGAGCTAGCACTATTGGAGCTAGCGTTATCAGAGCTAGCATTAATGGAGTTAGCACTATCGGAGCCAACGCTATCAGAGCTAGCATTAATGGAGCTAGCACTATCGGAGCTAGCATTAATGGAGCTAGCACTATCGGAGCTAGCGCTATCAGAGCTAGCATTAGTGGGGCTAGCACTATAGGAGCTAGCATTAATGGAGCTAGCACTATACCACCCAGCCAACAAACAGGTTAAATAATCTGGAGACAAACATGCCAGTTCTCACAGCAACGAACTCCTCACACAGTAAAACATGTCCTCTTCCATCTGAAACTGTTCCCTTGCTATATCTGACTGATCACAAGTTATTAGTAGCATCCATCTGAAATGGAAAGGAGGCATGGACAAGGATAGCATGAATGGAAGACAGAGAGGAAATGAGAGAGGAAGACAGAGAGGAAGAGAGAGAAAGAGAGTGGAAAACAGAGGAAGACAGAAAGAGTAGAGGACGATACCTGAGAGAGAGATAACCCTAGAGAAGAGAGAGAGAGAGAGAGAGAGAGAGAGAAAGAAATAAAAAAAGACAGAGAGGGATAACAGAGAGAAAGGGAAATACAGAGAGAGAGAGAGGGAGAGAGGGGATAGCACAGTAAGAGAGAGCAGAGGAGAGAGAGAGAGAGAGGAGGGGAGAGAGAGAAGAGAGAGAGAGAGAGCAGAGAGAAGATATGGTGGATAACAGAGAAGAGAGTGAGAAGGAAGAACAGGTCTACAGAGAGCAGGAGAGATGGAGGAGGAAAAGAGAGTGAGAAAGAGAATACAGAGAGATACAGAGAGAGAGACACAGAGAGAGAAAGAGACAGACAGAGAGACAGAGAGAGAGAGAGCGAGCGAGCGAGGATACAGCGAGACACAGAGAGAGAGAGAGAAAGAGACAGACAGAGAGAGAGAGAGAGAGAGAGAGGATACAGAGAGACAGACAGAAGGAGAGAGAGAGAGAGAGAGAGAAGAAGAGAGACAGGATAGAGAGAGCGAGATTACACGGAGATGACAGACAGAGAGAGAGAAGAAGAGAGAGAGAGAAGAGAGAGAGAGAGAGAGAAGAACAGAGAGAGAGAGAGAGAGAGAGACGAGGATACATTGGAGAGACACGCAGTAAGAGAGAGAGAGAGAGTATAGGAGAGCACACAAGGAGGACAGAGAGAAAGAAGAGAGGGGAGGATACAGAGAACAGACAGAGGAGAGACGATGAGAGAGAGAGAGGAGAGAGAGATGAGAGAGCAGAGAGAGTGAGGATACAGAGAGACACAGAGAGAGAGAGAGAGGAGAGAAGGAGAGAGAGAGAGAGAGGAGCAGAAAGAGAGAGAGAGAGAGAGAGAGAGAGACAGAAGAGACGAGAGAGAGAGAGAAGCATAGAGAGTGCAGGAAACAGAGAGACAGAGGAGAGACGAAAGGAGAGGAGAGAGAGAGAGAGAGAAGAGTAAACAGAAGGAGGAGAGAGAGAGATGCGAGGATGACATGAGTGAGACAAAGACAGAGAGAGAACAGAGAAGAGAGAGAGAGAGAGAGGAGAGAGAGAGGAGAGACAGAGGAGTGGAGTACAAGAGAGCAACAGTGCGAGAGAGAGAAAGAGAGAGAAGAGAGAGAGAGGAAGACAGAAAGAGTGGAGGGATACCGAGAGAGAGATAGCGAGAGAGAGAGAGAGAGAGAGAGAGAGAGAGAGAGAGAGAGAGAGAGAGAGAGAGAGAGAGAGAGTGAGGATACAGAGATACAGAGAGAGAGACACAGAGAGAGAGGGGGGGGATACAGACAGAGAGGGAGGTCCACCTCTACATCAAACATACGGGCCATATTATTCATATCCTGTCATCCAAGTTAACATTTATTTCATGTGTTTTCATCTGAGTGGACTTTACAAATGGTGCTCTTGAAAACAGCAAGCTGTTGAAAAATGAGCCCCTTTCCCATTGAATTTCAATGAGCAAGTAAAAAAAATGAAGAATGTTTACACTTACAGTTCTTGGAAACATGCCACTGTGTGTTAGTTCAGAACCATCACATATCGACAGACAAAGAGAGATAAAGAGATGGCTTCTCCAAGTGAACATGCCAACAGGGAAGAGGAGTGTAACAGGATGCATCTCGTCATCACCCTCACAGTACACCAGGAGAGACCGACCCCTCCACAGAATTTACTGCCCACCACTTCTTTACTCTGTGAATACCAAGTGTCCTCTGGGCATTGGTTCATCCTGAAAGAGGATGGTTGCACTGACACAAATTGATTTTGGGAGCTGGGAGACAATCTCTCCTTCTCTCTAAGCTGATGGAGGAGACAGGAGGGAGGCAGAGGGAGGGAGGGAAGGAGGGACGGAGGTAAGGAGGGAGGGACATAGAGCAACAGGGAGAGGGAGGAGGGATGTGGTGGGGAGGTGAGGAGGGAAGGAGGTGAGGAGGGAGGGAGGTGAGGAGGGAGGGATGTAGAGCGACAGGGAGAGGGAGGAGGGATGTGGTGGGGAGGTGAGGAGGGAGGGAGGTGAGGAGGGATGTGGTGGGGAGGGAAGTTCTAAAGCTTGTTTCCTTATTTTCAGAGGTAAGCATCCACTCTACACAAAGGCTGTACCTTCCCATCTTAACAACCTGCGGTGCATCACATAACTGGGGAAGGGACAGGGACAGGGAGAGTTAAACATTGAGAGGGTCTGTTTGATGTTGTATGAACCACACCCAGAACAGGTCCACCAGTGGGTTGTATGAACCAGACCCAGAACAGGTCCACCAGTGTGTTGTATGAACCAGACCCAGAACAGGTCCACCAGTGGGTCTGTAGAGCGTTCAGAAGGATCATCTGAAGGTTTCTAATCACATCTCTGCAGACATCCTCAATCTGAACACAACAACCTAAATATCCCATGAGCAACACCTTGTGGTTTCTCACCCTCCTCACCCCCTCCTCACCCTCCTCACTCCTTACCCTCCTCCCTCCCTCTCTCCTCACCCTCCTCACTCCTTACCCTCCTCCCTCTTCCCTCCCTCCTCACCCTGCACTCCTCCCTCCCACTGTCTCTCCTCACCCTCCTCCCTCTCTCCCCCCTCCTCCCCCTCTCTAACTTCATCTCCTCCCTCTCTGCAGTAATCATGAGGGACAGTGAGACAAGGACAGAGGGTCCTCATCAGGGTGACAGAGAGAGGATGGCGTTAGCGATTATGAGTTTTGTCCCTGAAGACACTGCAACATATGGAAGAAGACGTCTTCCAACAATACCTGTCGGTCTCTGCGTTTCCAGACGGTGTTCAGAGGCGCGGAGAGCAGCTTGCCTTTTCCCTCGGGAGCCGGAGATTAAAAGTTCATCAGATGATCGCGTGATTGCTGTGAAGTTTAGCAAACACGTTTGTACAGAACGCCAACGACAGTCCTATGAACTGAGTACATATAGAACATATATACGGTATATATACATTTAAAGAATACTCTCTTTCCATCCCAAAAGAGAATTTTTTTTAATTTTTTTTTACACAATTCTTGAAAAGATTCTTCGATCATAAGAACAAGCAGCACTGTTGTTAGCAGGTTGTGAATGGTGATGAACAGCCTTGTAAACGCCTGAGGAGGGTCTGGACCTGACATTTAAACGTGATTCATAATGAAGTTGGCTAATGCAGATACGTTGTACCGCCTCATTAAAGGCCAGACAACAGCTAAACGTCATGCGCACAATGGCGAGATGGCAGGAAAGTGACCCATGTGTTTATTAGCCTGCAGTATTGCAAGATCATGTTGAACGTTTTCCTCATATATGGTCACGTGTGTCAACAGCTCTGAACTTTTTATCAGTGCTTAATTTTGAAAATCATTGTTCAACCTTTCGGAAAAAAATAATGCCGGAACACGACACAAAAACCTTCCGAAACTTTTGTTGAAAATATTTTTACAACCTTTCGAAACTTTTTTCTCCCCACATAGTGAATGAAGATGAGAACTCATGCCCTCAGATTACAGTTCAAGTAATGAGTCTGGCCATGTAGATAAGTGTTACTTGTGCGAATACAAAAGTCAAAAATGGTCATAAAAATTTACAGTGTAACTAGTAAAAGTCCTGACACCAGAAAAATCTGCTTCAATCTCATCTGTGAATATCCGCAACATGTTTGAGTTATCTTACAGACCTGGGTTACTGCAGTCTGCATCCTGGATTGTTCATCTCTTCAATTGCGACTGAAACAAAAAGGGTTTGTCAAACAACAGCGCCACTTAACGGTCAAATTGAGCATAAACGATTAAATCGACATAAAGTCGACTATGATGAATGGCTGGTAGTGTTCTGAACTTTCCATCTCAGAAAAAACAAAACGGGGGACTCGCTTCAGGTACGAGCTAGCCGGTGACAAATGTGAAAACTTGGACGTGTCCGTATAAAACCACTGAACAATAGTCTGCCGAGATCGTAGCTCATCTTGACGCTCATGATATTTGTTTTCGTGTCGAAAGCAGTACCAAGTCATTAAATAAACAGAACTACACAGACAGGATTGTGTTTGAAAAGACAGGAACACGATGTGACATTGCTCTGAAGCCTTCTGCTCCCGGCTCCTTCTCGCTATCTTGAAAATAATTGTTCATTGTTTCACACTGATTGCATTTTCATGTTAGACGTTTGGAACATGACAGGGTAATTTGTTAGCGGTGTTCAAAACTAACTGTCTCTATGCCATAGAAGCATCTTGACACGAGATCGAGAGAAAAGGATTCTACAAAAACTTTCCCTTAAGTGCAATCAATCAAGCCTAGAGTCTGATAGCAGACTGGCTGAGACGTACTTTCCATTTCACGATCCGCGTCTCCAATCTGGAGGCGGTTTCTTTTCATCCGTGACATATTTGTCAAAAGCTAATGGGTAAATGTCTAGAAACTGAGAGGGGATTATGTAAATTGTAACATTTCGAACACAGGAAGAGCAACTCCATGCTTGGTGAAAGACTAAACATTCAAACGAGGTGGTGGTGACATGCGGCGGACTGGTGGAGTCATTATCCATTGAGAATTCAGTAATTGTGCCAATTCCGCAAACATGGTCTACGTCTGAAACGGCACTTCCTCCCAGAGCACAGCTCTGACGAGGCCGTGTTGGAGAGAACACATACTTAAGAGCGACAGAAGATGCATAAAAGTACTTATTTATTTAGTTTACTTTAAAATTACAATTGTATTCTTTGATTCATTAAAAAAGAAAGCATTGGCAGGTTTACGTCAAGACTCAAGACTTGACCGCAATGAGAGGAAGGGAGGCGTCAAGATGACAGTACAGGCACAGGTTTCAATAAAAAAAACAATACATGCTAGAATAGCAGGAGCAAAATATATACAGCCGAACTTCTCTTCAGCCCGGAGCGCATGCATGCTCCGGGAAGAGAGCGTCAGAGTTCATTAAACTCGCCACTCTGAAGTCAAACATTCTCTATTTACACAAGACAAAGTTGTCTACATAAGGCAATCAATCAATTCCCCGCAAAGTGTGTATAGCTAAATTCCATTTAAAATAAATTAAAAAAGAGAGAAAACAGCGTTGATGCGTCAGAGTTACTTATGGAATGAGTAATCTCCACACACCGTGAATGATGTCAAGAAGGCAGTTTACAAATAGCACTTTCTATTAATTTATCAAATATTTGCTTTGATCAGATCTAGATTATTACAAGAACTAGGTCATAAGCATTTTGAAAATACCATTCCATATAACTACAAAAATAAGTTAGATGGATAGATTAATAAAAAAAAAGAATTTTCCACGAGTACCTGATTTTCATTCTATGCAGTGCCCGTCTAAGTTTGATACCGTTGCATAAATCACAGAAAGCCAGCGCTCTCTATTAAAAGCTGTCACAGTAATTGATTCGTTCATGTTTTCTAACCAGTCCTGACACATGCATGCACGCTCACACACACACACGCACACACACACACACACGCTCACACACACACACACACACACACACACGCTTACACACACACCCACTGAAGGCACAGGATTCTACCCTGCAGAATCCACACACACACACACACACACACACACACACTTCCGTGTGCACCCCTGCACGCACGCACACACACACGCACCAGCATTGAACACGCTGGCTGTGGTGAACAAATAAAGGACACTTTCCCATTTATTTACATAACACTTTTATCCAGTCTGTCATCTCCACCTGTAAATATCAAGAGCCTCTCCCACTTTTTTTTTTTTTTTTTTCCTATTTTATTTTTTTTTTTTTTCTTTTTTTTTTTTTTTTTTTCTTTTTTCCTTTTTTTTTTTTTCCACATGTGATGAGGAGGAGTTTAGTCCATCCAGACCCCTGATTGGTTGCATTTCATCCCAACATTTTAACCTAACATTGTACATTGAAGTCTTAAACTGGGATTTTAAAGATGATCCTTACAATGTTACGAATTAATAGTAGACCTTCAGATGAGAAATCACAATTTCTACCAGCAAGAGCCAGGCAGCCTTGACAGTGTCTGATGTGTTTACCTGCTCAACCTGCAGGTGCTTCTCTCTCTGCCCCTCCCCACCTTTGCTGTTTATTACTATACGACGATGTTTACTTCGTCCCTTCTTGCAGGTGCCTTCTCTCTCTGCCCCCACATGCTCCACTGCAGGTCTTCCCTCTCTCTGCCCAACCGCCACCTGTGACTCCCACTCTTGCAGGTGCTTCTCAGCTCTGCCCGCCCCCCCTGATCCCCTGCAGGTGTTCTCACTCATGCCCCGCCGCTCACCTGTCATATCGGTGCTTCCCTACATCTCTGCACCCCCACCATGCTCCACTTGCAGTGCTGCTTCTCACTCCTGCCCTATGACTGTTTAGAGTGCTCTCTCACTCTTGCTCCCCCCCCCTGTCCTCCATCCTGCAGTGCTCTTTACCTTCCGCTCTGCCCCCCATAGATATAATTGGTGGTAGGTGCTTCTCTCTACATGCCTCCCACTCACATCTCGCTCCCTACCTAGGAGTGCTCCATTTCTGCTTACTGCCGAACCAACCCATGCTCCCGCTGCCGTGCTTCTCGTCACTCTGCCCCCCACCTGGCGTCTTCACCGGCTAGCAGGTGCTTACTCACTTGTTTCCCCACTGGCTCACCTTGTGCAGTTTTGCTTCTACTCTTGGTGCTCGCCCCCCCTGTTCCTCCATGCCTGCATATGGTCCTCCTCGTCTTATAGCTTTACCCCCCCGCTCCATCCTGCAGGTGTTCTCTCACTCTGTCCCCCGCCCCACTGCTTTCCAACTTGCAGTCAGGTGCTCGCTTCTCTGCCTGCCACCCCCCCCTGCTCCAACCCTGCAGGTGCTCCTCCCACTTGCCCCACCCCTGCTCCACCTGCAGGTGCTTCTCTCTCTGCCCCCCACCTGCTCCACCTGCAGGTGCTTCTCACTCTGCCCCCCACCTGCTCCACCTGCAGGTGCTCCTCACTCTGCCCCCCCCCTGCTCCTCTTCCCCCACCCCACCAGACACCACTTACTAAGAGCAGACAGGAGGCAGGGTTCTCCCTTCTAATAGTGTTGAGACAGAGTTCCAGTTTTAGTGTCTGGGAAATCAAGAAGACATCCCCGCCCCTTCATAATGCTGCTTAGCAATATGCAGGCCTGTACCCCTCCAGACCACAAGAGGGGGCCAGCGGAAGTTAAACACCCAGACCTGCTGGAGCCAGGGCTGGGTGGCAGTGCAGGTAAGGCAGGGTGGAGTAGGTGTGTGGAGGAGGAAGGGTGGAGGAGGAAGGGTGGAGGAGGCAGGGTGGAGCAGGCAGGGTGGAGGAGGCAGGCTGGTCAGGGTCACTTGGGGCCCTTGAGGGTGGTGTCGGTCTCAGTGGATTGGCGGCCATCGTTCCAGGCCTCACGGGTGCTCTTCAGAGCCTGGGTCCTCTGCTGGTCCACCACCACATAGTCCACACGCTCATCTGAGCATACCTGCCCAGGACCGTTGCTCTTCTGCAGGGACACAGGGACAAACACACACGCAGGGAAACACACACACATAGGGAAACACACACACACACACGACAAGTGAACTCTTGAATACAGAAGCCTATGTCAATGAGAAATATACAAGATGTGTGTGTGTGTGTGTGCGCATGTATGCATGTGTGTATGTTTGTGTGTGTGCATGTGTGCACGTGTTTATGCATGTGTGCGTGTTTATGCACGTGTGTGTGTGTACATATGGGTGTATGTGCATGTGTGTGTGTGTGTGTGTGTGCGTGCGTGTGTGTGTGTGTGTACGTGTGTGTGTGTTTCTGCACAAGTGTGTGTACGTGCACGTGTGTGTGCTCGCTGACCTTCTTAGGGGGGGTGGCTTTGCCAGGGTCAAGATCCAGGTCCAGGTACTCCACCTGCTTGTCTCCTTTCGGCTTCACCAGTGGGCTGCTCCCCCCATCTGCTGCCATGGGAGCGGCCAGCTTCATGCCCTGCTGCAGGGGAAGAACATACCAAGTATGAGGTGGGGGGGGGGGGGGGATCAGGCACAGTTAAGTTACCCAGGGCAACAACAACAAAAAACACACAAACTGCATCGATGCAGGTCAAATGGCTCAAATGGCTTTTAAACCTCACAGGGTTTAAGACCCAGAGCCGTTTTTCTGTGTGTAAAAAACAAGTTAACGTGCTGCAGTTCCTACTGAACACTAGCATGCAGGTGTGGTCAGATTGCTCTGGGAGGAGATGGCTCCATCTAGGAGGAGATGCTCCATCTAGGAGGAGATGCTCCATCTAGGAGGAGATGCTCCATCTACTACCCACACCTCCTCTTCTCAGCAGCATCTCTTTAAATTATTAGACCACAACAGCCAAATGATCAAACATCCACCAAGTAGAGGGTTTTAGTGTGTTTGGGGTTTTAGGTAATCAAACCTGGCAACCTGCGTTTGTCACACCTGGCAACCCAGCTCACCTCCTCTATGGCGTGATGGCTCCCCATCTCCCTCCTAACAGGGGTGATGGGGACAGAACAGTAGAAGGACTCGTCTCTACAGGCATGGAGAGGAGGGGAGGGCAGGAGGAGGAGAGGAGGGCAGGAGAGGAGGGGAGGGCAGGAGGAGAGGAGGGGAGGGGAGAGCAGGAGAGGAGGGGAGAGCAGGAGGAGAGGAGGGCAGGAGAGGAGAGATATGGATGAGAGGAGGGAGGGGAGGGCAGGTGGAGGAGAGGAGAGAGATGGAGGAGACGAAGGCAGGCGGAGGGCAGGAGAGGAGGGGAGGGCAGGGGGAGAGAAATGGAGGGCAGAAGGGGAAGGCAGGAGGAGAGAGATTAAGGGCAGGAGGAGAGAGATGGAGGGCAGGAGGAGAGAGATGGAGGGCAGGAGGAGAGAGATGGAGGGCAGGAGGAGAGGAGGATGACAAGAGGATGGGAGGCGAGAGGTGGAGGGCAGGGGGTAGAAAGGAAGAGAGGATGGGAGGAGAGGTGGAGGGCAGGAGGTAGGAAGGAAGAGAGGAGGGGTGGAGAGAGGTGGAGGCCAGGGGGTAGGAAGGAAGAGAGGATGGGAGGCGAGAGGTGGAGGGCAGGGGGTAGGAAGGAAGAGAGGAGGGGTGGAGAGGTGGAGGGCAGGGGGTAGAAAGGAAGAGAGGATGGGAGGCGAGAGGTGGAGGGCAAGGGGGTAGGAAGGAAGAGAGGAGGGGTGGAGAGGAAACGGATGGTCAGAAAGAGAGCAGGGAAACTAAAGAGATGGACGAGAGGACTGGAGAAGGAGATCAGTAACAAAGCAGACAGAGAACCACCAAGTCAAAACATCACAAGAAATGGACCCATTTCTGTGCTTATTTGAGAAGTATGTTGATTAGGAAACTGGAAAACCTCCAGTAGTGTTCCCTGCTGAACAGAGTTTGATGTGAAGGACAAGCTGTTTAGATTCAGCAACAGAAATGGGTCCTTAATGACGAGTAATCAATCAAACACAACATGCTTGGAAAACCAAGATCAGGAGAACAATATTCCCAAATAAGGAAATAGTTTAGAGGGGGGGGGGTGGCAGGTAATGACAAATAGAAGCAAAGACAAGATGAAACTGGGGGAGGAAGGAGAAGGACTGAAGAGATGAGTGTTCTACTGAGGACAGTCTGCTGGAAGCTGGGAGTGTTGCCATAGAGTCTTATAGATGACATCTAAAACACACGATAGATGACATCTATAGATAGCTAACTACCTAAAATATTACATCTTATATATATATCCAGCTATTGCTAACACTATCTAAAATATTAGAGATTGAGGTATTTCTGCGCAAGAATCTAACTTTCACAGATCGTCTTTACAGCACATCTCTATATGCCTTGTGGTATTTGTAATACTACTGTGAAAACAACCTTTTATCGTAATGTTGCATTGGAGATGAGATTACGTTGTAGCAGTGTGTTTAGTGAGCACACTGTTCTGATGTTTAAACAGTAGCGGTGTGTTTAGTAAGCACACTGTTCTGATGTTTAAACAGTAACGGTGTGTTTAGTAAGCACACTGTTCTGATGTTTAAACAGTTGCAGTGTGTTTAGTGAGCACACTGTTCTGATGTTTAAACAGTTGCAGTGTGTTTAGTGAGCACACTGTTCTGATGTTTAAACAGTAACGGTGTGTTTAGTAAGCACACTGTTCTGATGTTTAAACAGTAGCAGTGTGTTTAGTGAGCACACTGTTCTGATGTTTAAACAGTAACAGTGTGTTTAGTGAGCACACTGTTCTGATGTTTAAACAGTAACAGTGTGTTTAGTGAGCACACTGTTCTGATGTTTAAACAGTTGCAGTGTGTTTAGTAAGCACACTGTTCTGATGTTTAAACAGTTGCAGTGTGTTTAGTGAGCACACTGTTCTGATGTTTAAACAGTAACAGTGTGTTTAGTGAGCACACTGTTCTGTTTAAACAGTAACAGTGTGTTTAGTGAGCACACTGTTCTGATGTTAGCTGATGCTAAGGCACCCTAACCCAGTCTGGGCTCCCTCGGACCTTGTCTCATAGTCTAAGGACACTGTGACCTAACCCTTTTTGGATCTTCTTATGTCCTGTATCTTATGACGGGAGCTGTGTCATTCATCTGTGTGTGTGCTGTAGATGTGCGCACTCCGCAGGTGTGTGCCGTGTGTGCAGAAGGTGTGGTGCGTTACGCAGGTGTTTGCTGCGCGCAGGTGTTGCGCGTGCTTGCGTAGTGTGGCCGGTGTTTGTGTGTGGGTATGTGTGTCTGTGTGCAGCAGTGGTGTGCGTGAGTAGGTCTGTGCGCGTGCAGGTATGTGTTGTGTCAGTGTGTGTGTGAGTAGGTATGTGTGTGTGTCAGCGTGTGTGTGTGAGTAGGTGGGCGCGCGTGCAGGTTTGTGTGTGTGCAGGTGTGTGCGCGTGCACGGTATGTGTGTGTGCAGGTGTCTGTGCGCGTGCAGGTATGTGTGTGTGCAGGTCTGTGTGTGTGTGCAGGTGGATGTGCCGTGCAGGTGTGTGTGTGTGCAGGTATGCTGTTGTGTTGCAGGTGTGTTGCGCGTGCAGGTGTTGTGTCGTGTGCAGGTGATTGGCTGCGTGCAGGTATGTGTGTGTGCAGGTGTGTGTTTACGTACGCGGCTCGTCTGAGGGCATGCTAGGGACCATGGGAACATAGTTCTCATCACAGTCGTCAGAATCAGAGCTGGAGCCACTCTGGAGGGAAGGGGCCCGAGGGGGGAGCTGGAACCTGGAGGCACTGGGATCTCTCTCTTT
>BROE01000012.1:17498848-17509195 GCA_036571765.1 Plecoglossus altivelis | reverse complement strand
TGCAGGGACCATTGGAACATGTTCTCATTCACAGTCGTTCAGAATCAGAGCTGGAAAGCCACTCTGGAGGGAAGGGGCCCGAGGGGGGAGCTGGAACCTGGAAGCACTGGGGAGAGCCACAGCTGTTACACACACACACACACACACACACAGAGAGACACACACACACACACACAGAGAGACACACACACACACACACACAGAGAAGACACACACACACACACACAGAGAGAGACACACACACACACACAGACACACACACACACCATACACAGAGACACACACCATACACAGAGACACACACACAGACACACACCATACATACACACACACACGCACAGAGACACACACACACGCACAGAGACACACACACACACACAAGTGCGAATACACACTGGTAGTCTCACACACACACACACACACACACATAAACACAGACACGCACTGGTGCGAACACACACTGATAGTCACACACAGGCATCGCTCAGACAAACGCCACATGGTATCTGCAGACTGCAGATTCAAATGAGTCCACAGTAAAACCACTGCAACACAAACACACCATGCTTTGTTTTAACTACTATGAATGCAAGGTTAGAGCACACTTCTAATATCCAAGGGCCTCATTTGATTTCCCTAAATACAACCTTCCCCTTCGTAATCCTAGGGTAGTTAGGGACAGAGAGAGAAAAAGGGAGAGAGGAAGGAACAGAGAGAGAGACGGTGAGAGAAAGAGGTAGAGAGAGGGAGGGACAGCGAGAGAGAGAGGGAGGGACAGAAAGAGAAAGAGGGAGAGAGAGGGAGGAACAGAGAGAGAGAGAGAGAGAGACAGAGGGAGAGGGAGAGGGCGAGGGAGGATGTGTTTGTGAAGAACCAAACAGGACCCTAGGTCATGCTAGGACATGGAGTTCAGTAAGAGCAGAGGCAGACACTTACTCCCGGGCGAACGACCTAGTGACAGGAGAGCGAACAGGCGCACATGGCTCCTCCCACTCTGGAAGAGGCTTGATGTCCAGCGGAGCAGGCTTAGCTGTGATAGGAGCAACCATCCATCAATCATCTCATCAACAAGACAAAACCACAACACAGGGAACGATACTCAAAGGAAATGGTGTGGAGGTGCAGGTGTAGTATTTGGCCATGAGGGGGAGTCAGTGAGCTACATGCAAACTGAATATGAATCACCATTATGAGACCTCCTAGATTTTCTGAGATATCATGACAGCCAAACGTTCCAGTATGGATAACAGAGGACCTGTTACTCTGTGTGTTTGTGTCTACAGCGCAACAATGTGTGTGAGTGTGTGTATAGTGCTACAGTGTGTGTGTGTGTGCACAGTGCTACAGTGTGTGTGTGTGTGCATTACTGAGGAGAGCACAGCTAACCTGTGTTATACATGTTGAAGCTAACCTGTAGTATTCATGCAACCTGAGGTACCACAGGTTAGCTTCAACATGAGCTACCACAAGTTAGCTTCAATATAGGGCAGGTTGGGTGTTGGGGTTAGGATCACGTCTTGGGTTTAGGTTTAGAGGTTAGGTAGGTGTGAGGTTGGGTGTTTAGACATTCATGAGTAGGAAAAGTCATCAGCCAATCACCATACAGTCAGATCACACATCAGCCAATCACAATACAGTCAGATCACACAGTCTGGAGAAGACATTTGCTCATAAAAACCTCATGTGACGACAGACCAGTGATGGAGCTCAGAACAGACTCACACAATGAACCAAGTGCCAGCATGCCGCAAGTTGGAGTGACAAACGGAAGAGACACAGAGAGACAGAGAGACACGGAGAGAGACACAGAGACACAGAGAGACACGGAGAGAGACACAGAGACACAGAGAGACACGGAGAGAGAGACACAGAGAGAGAGACACAGAGAGAGAGACACAGAGAGAGAGAGAGAGAGAGAGAGAGAGAGACACAGAGAGAGACACAGAGAGAGAGACAGAGAGAGAGACAGAGAGAGAGACAGAGAGAGACACAGAGTGAGACAGAGAGAGAGAGAGAGAGAGAGACACACAGAGAGAGAGACACACACACAGAGAGAGAGAGAGACGCAGACAGAGAGAGACACAGAGTGAGACACAGAGTGAGACACAGAGAGAGAGACAGTGAGAGGCACAGAGAGGGACACAGAGAGACACAGAGAGAGACACAGAGAGAGACACAGAGAGACAGAGAGAGCGACAGAGAGACACACAGAGACACACAGAGACACACAGAGAGACACACAGAGAGAGACACAGAGAGAGACACAGAGAGAGACACACAGCGAGAGACACAGAGAGACAGAGAGAGTGAGACAGAGAGAGAGACACACAGAGAGCGACACAGAGAGCGACAGAGAGAGCGACAGAGAGACACACAGAGACACACAGAGACACACAGAGAGACACAGAGAGAGACACAGAGAGACAGAGAGAGAGACACACAGAGACACACAGAGACACACAGAGACACACAGAGAGACACAGAGAGACACAGAGAGCGACACAGAGAGCGACACAGAGAGCGACACAGAGAGCGACACAGAGAGCGACACAGAGAGCGACACAGAGAGCGACAGAGAGACACAGAGCCAATGAGAAATCCAGAGTAGAGTATGGAGAGACAGTAGTTGTGGTTTGGACCAAGATGGCGGCTGGCGTACATACCCTTCCGTTGTCTCATGAACTCCCCCACAGTGTGGGAGTCGGTGCGCTCTAACCCCGCCCCCTTAGCCCTGATTACCTTGGGGCTCTGACCTGATTGGTGGGAGAAGACTTGGCTCAGACACACAGGATCTCCAACAACCAGTCACACCCCTCCCTCCTAACCAACCAATCACACCCCTCCCTCCTAACCAACCAATCACACCCCTCCCTCCTAACCAACCAGTCACACCCCTCCCTCCTAACCAACCAGTCACACCCCTCCCTCCTAACCAACCAGTCACACCCCTCCCTCCTAACCAACCAATCACACCCCTCCCTCCTAACCAACCAGACACACCCCCCCTCCTAACCAACCAGACACACCCCTCCCTCCTAACCAACCAATCACACCCCTCCCTCCTAACCAACCAGACACACCCCTCCCTCCTAACCAACCAATCACACCCCTCCCTCCTAACCAACCAATCACACCCCTCCCTCCTAACCAACCAGACACACCCCCCCTCCTAACCAACCAGACACACCCCTCCCTCCTAACCAACCAATCACACCCCTCCCTCCTAACCAACCAGTCACACCCCTCCCTCCTAACCAACCAGTCACACCCCTCCCTCCTAACCAACCAGTCACCCCTCCCTCCCTCTTCCTCCCTCCCTCCCTTTTTCTCCCTCCCTCCCTCCCAACTAACCCTGCCATTCAAGCAGCACAAACACAGCCACACATCCAGCCCTCCATCTCTTTGCTAGACATCACCAGCTTGTAAACACACTGGCGTTGCTGAAACGGTACGGCAAATGTATCCCATCATGCACCTGCATGCAACTCAACCGCGAAACAGAGAGAGATACAGAGAAGTAAGAGAGAGTTAAAGGCAGTGGCAAAAAGATGAAAGAGGGAGAGAGAGGGAGAGGGAGAGAGGGAAAGGGAGAGAGAGAAACAGAGGTAGAGGGAGAGAGAGAGAAACAGAGGTAGAGGGAGAGAGGGAGAGAGAGAGAAACAGAGGTAGAGGGAGAGAGAGAGGGAGAGAGAGAGAAACAGAGGTAGAAGGAGAGAGGGAGAGAGAGAGAAACAGAGGTAGAAGGAGAGAGATAGAAACAGAGGTAGAGGGAGAGAGAGGGAGAGAGAAACAGAGGGGGGGGGAGAGGAAAGGAAAGAGGAAAAGGAGAGAAACAGGTAGATGGAGCGAGAGAGAAACAGAGGTAGAAGGGAGAGAGAGGGAGAGAGAAACAAGAGGTAGAGGGAGAGAGAGAGGGAGAGGCAGAGGGAGAGAGCGAGAGAGGGGAGAGAGAAACAGAGGTAGAGGGAGAAAGAGAGAAACAGGTAGAGGGAGAGAGAGAGAACCAGAGGTAGAGGAGAGAGAGAGGGAAGAGAGAAAGAGGTAGAAGGGAGACGAGAGAGAGGGGAGAGAGAGAGAAACAGAGGTAGAGGGAGAGAGAGAGGGAGAGAGAAACAGAGGTAGAGGGAGAGAGAGAGAGGGAGAGAGAGAGAAACAGAGGTAGAGGGAGAGAGAGAGGGAGAGAGAAACAGAGGTAGAGGGAGAGAGAGAGGGAGACAGAGAGAAACAGAGGTAGAGGGAGAGAGAGAAACAGAGGTAGAGGGAGAGAGAGGGAGAGAGAAACAGAGGTAGAGGGAGAGAGAGAGGGAGAGAGAGAGGGAGAGAGCGAGAGAGAGGGAGAGAGAGAGAAACAGAGGTAGAGGGAGAAAGAGAGAAACAGAGGTAGAGAGGGAGAGAGAGAAACAGAGGTAGAGGGAGAGAGAGAGGGAGAGAGAAACAGAGGTAGAGGGAGAGAGAGAGAGGGAGAGAGAGAGAAACAGAGGTAGAGGGAGAGAGAGAGGGAGAGAGAAACAGAGGTAGAAAGGGGGAAGAGAGGAGAGGGAGAGAGAGAGAACAAGAGGTAGAGGGCGAGAGGAGGAAAACAGAGTAGAGGGAGAGGAGAGGGAGAGAGAAACAGAGGTAGAGGGAGAGAGAGAGGGAGACAGAGAGAAACAGAGGTAGAGGAAGAGAGAGAGGGAGAGAGAGAAACAGAGGGAGAGAAAGGCAGTCTCTTTCCCTCTCTTTCTCCTCCACACCAGTCTCCCTGCTCCTCCTCCAGACCAGTGACCCTCCCCCTCCTCCTCCTCCTCCTCACCCATCAAAGCCTCTCTTTCAACTGAGACACAAAGGGCAGCAAGGTGACAGCTCTGGTCCACAGCTCCTCCGGGCCAGCCCCCCGCTCTCTGACACTGCCCCAGAACGGCCCCTTCACCCTGGGCACAAACGGCCCTTTGACTGGGAAGGGGTGGAGGAGGGGGATCGGGAGAGGCTAAAACGCTGAAGACAGGGTGAGAGAGGAGAGGAAGGGTGCTCATCTGAGACACAGCAGGGATGGTTATGGTTAGGGTCAGGGGATAGCTGGGGATTAATGCTGCTCTTTTAGTTTCACATCGTTAACACACCCTCCACACACTCACACACCACTACACACACACACCCTGATACACACACACACACACCCTGCTACACGCACACACATACTACTACAGACACCTAACCCTACACACGAGTGCCTCAACTCTGGAGGTTAGAGATTTAAGCTCAGAAGCAAGATAGTGTTAAACACAGAGTAGTGCACACACACACACACACGCACACACTGTTTACACACACACACACACACACTGTTGACACACACACTCACACTCACACTCACACACTCACACACTGTTTACACACACACACACATACATACACACACCTCCCTCGCCACCCCCTCACCTTTGCGGTCGGGTTTGAGGTGACGGTCTACAGGGGGGGGTTGACAGTCGCTGATGAGGGGGGGTCTTCGTGGGGGGGTCTTGGGGCTGGCGCGGAAGCCCATGTGGGCTGGAGGGGGCACCTGCTTCCCCAGGGAGGAGAACTCCAGGGTGCCTGGGGTCATGGGGACATAGTTGGTCTCCTGGGGTCCGTCTAAGGGGCTGGACTGCGATGGAGAGTTGGGGTTCATGGGAACGTAGTTCTGGTCTGCTTCCTCAGTAGACTGGCTTCCACACACTGGCATCATGCCCTTGTTCATCTGAGGGGTTCAACACACATGCAGGGAGGGGAACCACACAGATATGAACACTTGGGCTGGGTTACTGTTTGAATGTTTTTGGTACAGACACTAAAGCTGTTTCATTTGATACAACAATACATTATTGATTCTTAGAATCAGAATGCTGCTTACAGTGACACAATCAATCACTACATGTTCTTAGGATCTGTCCTTTGGCACTCTGACAGGAGACATTATATGCTGTGTATATGTGTGTGTGCATGTGTGTGCATGTGTGTGTGCATGTGTGTGTATGTGTGTGTGCATGTGTGTGTGTTCGTTGTTCATTTGATGTTTCCACATTTGTCGTGCATATGGCCGATGTGTGTGCGCACACGTGTGCGCACACGTGTGTGCGGGTGTGAGAGAGACTCCGGTCACACTCACAAAGTAGCTGTTGAAACTCTCGTTGAAGTCAAAGGAGCAGGTTTTGTCAGAAGGAAAAGATCTGGGAATAGAGTAGCAATCCTGCGAGCCGAAATCTGCTTGATGAGGATCCACACACGCACGCACGCACACGCACACACACACACACACGCACACACACAACCATCCAGTTATCAGTTCACTAACACCAACACTGACCCAACCCAAAACTAACCATCCCCAACACATCCCCAACCATAGCGACCTCAGAGAGCAGGGTTTCTCGTGTAGTGATGAGCCTCAGCTAGGTTAATCCCAGCTGACACCACTAGAGGGGGCTAGCAGGAGAGGACGTCTGCTGAACTGAACAGGAAGTCATCATACCTTTCCGGATGCGGGAGGAGTCCATGGTGCCAATAGTGTTGCTCCTCAGTGCTTTGCTCCCAGCACTACTAGGAACGCAGTAGTTCCCTTCTGTCTCCGACACGGAGCGCGGCGTGCAGTACATGTCTGAGGGCGAGCGCTCAGCAGGGGGCCCAGGGGCGGTCACCCCTGTCAGGGAGCTGAGGGAGGGCTTGGGGGGCCGCGGAGGGGGCACATCCCCCCCACTCTCTGACCCCCCTGCCCCTCCAGACGAGCTGCGGGGAACCTGATAGGTGCAGTTGCTTCCCGGGGTGGGTGGGATGTCATAGCTGACTGACAGGTTCCGTATCTGCGTCTCCATGGAGGGTTTCCGTGACGGCGTGTTGAAGACATAAAGCTCCGCCTCCCCGGGGTCCTGTGAGGGCGAGGGGGCGGGGCCGAGGCCAGGGGAGGGGCCTGTGAGGACTGTGTCCTGAGAGAAACTGCGGGGGAGGTAGTAGAGGGAGGCAGAATCTACCGAAGGCCCGCGGGAGGGGGGGGTGCGGCGGGATGGGAGGTTGTCATTCAGGTCAGTCTCTGAGGAGGTGGACTTGGAACAGTCATGAGCCCTGGGGAGGAGGGCATGAGAGACAGGTTAGGAAAGTAACCCTCTTATTAAACACACAGCAGTGGTGCTCTGCAGACAGTCACATGACCAGTGTGATGTCGGACCAGACAGTCACATGACCAGTGTGAAGTCGGACCAGACAGTCACATGACCAGTGTGAAGTCGGACCAGACAGTCACATGACCAGTGTGAACCAGGACGTCTGTTGGTGACAACATGTCCTGTTGGATAGAATCTCCTGAGGCTTACTGCTGACTACTAGGAACATAGAGCAGGAGCAGGAGGAGCAGGAGGAGCAGGAGGAGCAGGAGGAAGGGGAGGAGCAGGAGGAACAGGAGGAGCAGGAGAAGCAGGAGGAAGGGGAGACGGAGCAGGAGAAGCAGGAGGAAGGGGAGGAGCAGGAGGAGCAATAGGAGGAGCAAGAGGAGGAGCTTGAGGAGGGCAGGAGGAGGAGCATGAGGAACCAAGGGTTAAGCTTTACATAGAAAGATCAACAGGAAAACAAGTCTGAGTTTTCCAGTGACTGCACTGTTTGGGAGGTTAGAGGTTAACGGAACATGGTCACACACCAACACACTCCTGTGCAGGCTGGGATTAGTTATATTAATCCTCAAATGTCTTGAGTGTAGCTGTGTCGGTAAGAGTGTGTGTGTCTGTAAGAGTGTGTGTGTGTGTCTGTAAGAGGTGTGTGTGTGTGTCTGTAAAAGTGTGTGTGTGTGTGTGTGTGTGTGTGTTTGTAAGAGTGTGTGTGTGTGTGTCTGTAAGAATGTGTGTGTGTCTGTAAGTGTGAGTGTGTGTGTCTGTAAGTGTGAGTGTGTGTCTGTAAGAGTGTGTGTGTCTGTAGAGATGTGTGGTGTGTGTGTGTGTTTTTTTGTTTGTGTGTGTGTGAATGGGGGGTGGGGGTGGGTGCAGTCGCTGAATGTTTTTTTTGTTTGTGTGTGTGTCTGTAAGAGTGTGTGTGTGTGTGTGTGTCTGTAAGAGTGTGTGTGTGTGTCTGTAAGAGTGTGTGTGTGTGTGTCTGTAAGAGTGTGTGTGTGTCTGGTCTGTAAGAGTGTAGTGTCGTGAACGTAGCTATGTGTCTGTAAGAGTGTGTGTGTGTGTGTGTGTATTAAGCTGTGCCTATGCATATGTACAAGCGCCTCGTCTATGAAAGTGTGTCAGTCCACACCAGCAGGCAAAAGGAGCTGGCTAGCTAGCCACTCACAGACTAGGAGGAGGAGGAGTCCTGCTCTCACACTCCTCTAGGAGCAAGTACTCCACTGGGGAGGGGCCACCCCGTACTGGACTACAACGCAGGGAGAGATGGGAAACAGAGTGAGAGTGACAGAGGGAGGTGGAGGTGATCAGAGCAGTAGCATGTCTGGAGCTAGCAGCACAAGACACTCAGACGCTTTGTAAAAGACAAGAGGACAGCTGACTGAATGATGCAAACCTGAATGAAACAATAAGCATATCTAAACTATAACATAAACATCCATCATTTAGAAAGGCCAGTTTGAAGAGACCATCATGGAGATACAACACAAACACACAGACGAGGAAAGATGATCAAGCTATAGTAAGACCAGGCAACACACTCCTCCCTCCCTCACACACACACACACACACACACACACACACACACACCCTCACCCACACACCCTCACCCTCCTCCCTCACACACACACATACACACACACCCTCCTCCCTCCCTCCCTCCCTCACACACACACACACACACCACCACACCCTCCTCCCTCCCCCTTCACACACACAATACACACACACCCTCTCCCTCCCCTCACACACACACACCCTCCTCCCTCCTCCTCCCTCCCTCACACACACACACCCACACACACCTCCTCCCTCACACACACCCTACTCCCTCATACACACCCTCCTCCCTCACACACACACACACACACACACCCTCCTCCCTCACACACACACACACACACACACACACACTCCTCCCTCACACACACACACACACACCCTCACCCTCCTCCCTCATACACACTGTACCCTTTCACACACACACAGACACACACACACAAACTTCCCTCCCTCTCCTCCCTCACACACACCTGTTGTACTCTGGCTTCTTGCTCTCACAGTTGGCCAGCCAGAGGTAGTCTTGGGGCTCGTCCAGGCTGGACTGGGAGTCCAGATGACGCACACTGACAGGTTGGTAGGGGGGGGGCACGCCGGCCAGCACCCCACCTACCCCGAGGGGAGGGGGCGTGTCCACCACCGAGCTGCTGCTGCCACCTGATTGGTGAGCTGCCTTTGCAGCTTCTAGACAAAGGGGAGGGGGACAGAGAAAGAGTGAGGTGTGTGTGAGGACAAATGTTCTCTCTCTCCCTGTACAGAGCTCTCCTCTCTCTTGCTCTACATACAGAGCTCTCCTCTCTCTACATACAGAGCTCTGCTCTCTCTCTCTACATACAGAGCTCTCCTCTCTCTCTCTACATACAGAACTCTGCTCTCTCTCTCTACATACAGAGCTCTGCTCTCTCTCTCTCTACATACAGAGCTCTGCTCTCTCTACATACAGAGCTCTGCTCTCTCTCTCTCTACATACAGAGCTCTGCTCTCTCTCGCTCTACATACAGAGCTCTGCTCTCTCTACATACAGAGCTCTGCTCTCTCTCGTTCTACATACAGAGCTCTCCTCTCTTGCTCTAGATACAGAACTCTGCTCTCTCTCTCTCTACATACAGAGCTCTGCTCTCTCTCGCTCTACATACAGAGCTCTGCTCTCTCTACATACAGAGCTCTGCTCTCTCTCGCTCTACATACAGAGCTCTGCTCTCTCTCGCTCTACATACAGAGCTCTGCTCTCTCTCGCTCTACATACAGAGCTCTGCTCTCTCTACATACAGAACTCTGCTCTCTCTCGTTCTACATACAGAGCTCTCCTCTCTTGCTCTAGATACAGAGCTCTCCTCTCTCTCTAGATACAGAGCTCTCCTCTCTCTCTTGCTCTACATAGAGCTCTCCTCTCTCTCGTTCTACATACAGAGCTCTCCTATTTCTCTCTACATAGAGCGCTCCTCTTCTCGTCGGTAACTACAGACAGAGCTCTCCTCTTTCTCGTTATAGCAATACAGGAGCTTCCTCCGCTACTCCAATAAAGCAGCCCGCCTCTTTCTCGTTATACAGACAGAGCTCTCATTCATTCTAACCGCATCAACCATACTCCCTGGCTTTGGCCTCGCCGACGGCCTACTCCGTTTTGTGCCTCTGCTAAGCTGGACCCCAAGCGGAAAGACAGCGGTCGCCCACCCAC
>BROE01000012.1:17482283-17498839 GCA_036571765.1 Plecoglossus altivelis | reverse complement strand
CAAACACACAGACGAGGAAAGATGATCAAGCTATAGTAAGACCAGGCAACACACTCCTCCCTCCTCACACACACACAGCACACACAACCCTCCTGCTCCCCACACACACACAACACACCTCCTCCTCCCTCACACACACACACATACACACCCTCCTCCCTCACACACACACACATACACACACACCCTCCTCCCTCACACACTCTTCACCCTCCTTGCCACACACACACACACACCACCACAACACCCTCCTCCCTCCCTCACACACACACACACACACACCCTCCTCCCTCCCTCACACACACACATACACACACACACCCTCCTCCCTTCCCTCACTCACACTCACACCCTCCTCCCTCCCTCCTCCCTCCCTCACACACACACACACAACACACAACCTCCTCCTCCCCTCACCACACACACTACACACACCACCCCCTCACCTCCCTCACACACACACACCCTCCTCCCTCTCCTCCTCCTCCCTCACACCACCACACACACACACTACCCTCCTCCTCACACACACCCCTACTCCCCACACACCCTCCGCCTCACCACACACACACACCCTCCTCCCTCACACACACACACACACAACACACACACACTCCTCCCTCACACACACACCACACACACACCCTCACCCTCTCCCTACACACACTGTACCTTTCAACCAACACACAGAACCACACACACAAACTCCCTTCCCTCTCTCCCTCACACACACCTGTTGTACTCTGGCTTCTTGCTCTCACAGTTGGCCAGCCAGAGGTAGTCTTGGGGCTCGTCCAGGCTGGACTGGGAGTCCAGATGACGCACACTGACAGGTTGGTAGGGGGGGGGCACGCCGGCCAGCACCCCACCTACCCCGAGGGGAGGGGGCGTGTCCACCACCGAGCTGCTGCTGCCACCTGATTGGTGAGCTGCCTTTGCAGCTTCTAGACAAAGGGGAGGGGGACAGAGAAAAGTGAGATGTGTGAGACCAGAATCCTCTCCCCGTACAGATCTCTCTCCTCTTGCTCTACTACAGAGCTCATCCTCTCTCACATACAGAGCTTCTCTCTCTCTCTAGCATACAGAGCTCTCCTCTCTCTCTCTACATACAGAACTCTGCTCTCTCTCTCTACATACAGAGCTCTGCTCTCTCGTCTGCATCTCTACATTACAGAACTCTCTCTCTCTCTACATACAGAACTCTGCTCTCTCTCGTTCTACATACAGACCTCTCCTCTCTTGCTCTAGATACAGAGCTCTCCTCTCTCTCTAGATACAGAGCTCTCCTATTTCTCTCTACATAGAGCGCTCCTCTTTCTCGTTATACAAGACAGAGCTCTCCTCTTTCTCGTTATACATACAGAGCTCTCCTCTCTCTACATACAGAGCTCTGCTCTCTCTCGCTCTACATACAGAGCTCTGCTCTCTCTACATACAAACTCTGCTCTCTCTCTCTTATACAGACCCTCTCCTACTCTTTGCCTCTACATACAGCTCTCCTCTCTCTCTAATAAGATTCTCCTCTCTCTCTTGCACTACATAGAGCTCTCCTCTCTCTCGTTCTACATACAGAGCTCTCCTATTTCTCTCTACATAGAGCGCTCCTCTTTCTCGTTATACAAGACAGAGCTCTCCTCTTTCTCGTTATACATACAGAGCTCTCCTCTCTCTACATACAGAGCTCTCCTCTCTCCTATACAGACAAGCCTCTCATTCATTCTAACCCTAACCATCTCCCTCTTTCCTCCTCCCATCTCCCTCCCATCTCCCTCCCATCTCCCTCCCTCACCCCTCCCCTCCTCCCCTCCCCTCCAGTCCCCACCTCTCTCCATCCCTCCCACACTGTGGCTGATCGCTCCCTGGCCCTCCAGCCCTCCAGCTCCCCCTGACCTCTCCCCAGCCACAGAGCACTCTGGCTGGGTTTGGGACAAGGGGGTGGATCTCCATTTTTGAGCTATGTAGCCGTGAATGGACCTTTCTCTCTGTTTACTTTGTGTGTGTGGGTGTGTGTGTGTGTGTATAATTTGTTGTGTGGTGTGTGTGGGTGTGTGATAAGTGTGTCGTGTTGTTATAAGTGTTGTGTTGTGGGTGTGTGTGTATAAGGTGTGTGCTGTGTGCGTGTTGTGTTGTATAAGTGCGTGTGTGGTGATGTTATAAGTTTGTGTTGGGTGTTGTGTGTTGTTATAAGTGTGGTGTGTGTGTGGTGTATAATGTGGGTGTGGGTGGTGTGTGTGTCTATAGAGTGTGTGTGTGGGTGTTGTGGTTGTTATAAAGTGTGTGGTGTGTGTGTGTGTGTGTAGGTACAACCAAGTCAGACTCTTGTTAGCAGGGGATTCATCCTGGATGAACTGGAAGTTTTTCTGCAGTTTGACGAACGTGACTCTAGCAGTCTTCTCTACTCTGACGGTTTCACATGGTCACATGTGAAACTGAACACATGTGAAACCGATCACATGTGAAACCGATCACATGTGAAACCGATCACATGTGAAACCGATCACATGTGAAACTGATAACATGTGAAACTGAACACATGTGAAATCGATCACATGTGAAACTGATCACATGTGAAACTGATCACATGGAGGGGCGAGGCTCTCATGTTTTAAAAGGAAGCCCGCTGTCTCCTATCCTAGCCTGCTGTCTCCTATCCTAGCCCGCTGTCTCCTATCCTAGCCCACTGTCTCCTATCCTAGCCCGCTGTCTCTTATCCTAGCCCGCTGTCTCCTATCCTAGCCCGCTGTCTCCTATCCTAGCCGGCTGTCTCCTATCCTAGCCCGCTGTCTCCTATCCTAGCCCACTGTCTCCTATCCTAGCCCACTGTCTCCTAGCCTAGCCCGCTGTCTCCTAGCCTAGCCCGCTGTCTCCTAGCCTAGCCCGCTGTCTCCTATCCTAGCCCGCTGTCTCCTATCCTAGCCCGCTGTCTCCTATCCTAGCCCGCTGTGACCTATCCTAGCCCGCTGTCTGCTATCCTAGCCGGCTGTCTCCTATCCTAGCCCGCTGTCTCCTATCCTAGCCCACTGTCTCCTATCCTAGCCCGCTGTCTCCTATCCTAGCCCGCTGTCTCCTATCCTAGCCCACTGTCTCCTAGCCTAGCCCGCTGTCTCCTATCCTAGCCCACTGTCTCCTATCCTAGCCCACTGTCTCCTATCCTAGCCCGCTGTCTCCTATCCTAGCCCACTGTCTCCTATCCTAGCCCACTGTCTCCTATCCTAGCCCACTGTCTCCTATCCTAGCCCGCTGTCTCCTATCCTAGCCTTACTCTGATTGGTTCTTACCGTCGTCGGTGGGGTTGAAGCCACAGATGTCGCAGATGCAGCGGACCCACTTGTTCATGTCGTGCTCTGTGTCGGCCACCAAGTAGAACACACGGTCGATGGTCTTGATGTCAAAGATGAAGCTGTGCTCCAGGTCTTTCTTGTTGAACGTCAGACCTGCATCCACCTGGGGGGGGACGGACTAGCATTAGCGTGTTACACTGTGAAAGACAGGTTTTAGCATTCGTATTATAGCATCGCTATGTAGCGCAACAGTGAAAACAATAGGCAGGATTTAGCATTTAGCTCAGTGTTATGGCTATGTTTTGGCATGATGGCTAAATATACAGATCTGAGTACCTGTTCACACAGGTTGAGGTCGATCACTCTGATGGGCTTCTTGGCGTGGTCATTCTTATAGTACTCCAACACATCTGGGTCACCTGTCAGTCGACCACTCCGGAGAATGAACCAGCGCTTCTTCCATGCCTGGAGAGAGGGAGGAGGAGAGATGAGGAGGGAGGGAGAGGACAGAGAGGAGGAGAGATGAGGAGGGAGGGAGAGGACAGAGAGGAGGAGAGATGAGGAGGGAGGGAGAGGACAAGAGGGAGGAAGGAGAAAGGACATATGAGAAAAACATTGTAGCCACCAGACCACAAACATGGCGGATGATAGATGCTGCTGCTTCTGTTGTTGACCTGCTCTGGCCAAACCCACACTCTCCCCTTTCCTGGGCCCTCATCTCTGTCTCTGGTTCTCTCTCCGTTTTTCTCCATCTCCAGAATAATAAACAAGCGAGGGGGAACCCAAGATAACCACAGAAGTCATAGACAGACAAGGCACACACTGAAAAGGTCAGTATGCCATTACCCTCCACAATCCTGCTCCTATTCTCCACACCAGCCCTGGAGATCCACATCCAGGAGACACCACATCCACACCAGCCCTGGAGACACCACATCCAGGAGACACCACATCCAGGAGACACCACATCCAGGAGAAACCACATCCACACCAGCCCTGGAGACACCACATCCAGGAGACACCACATCCACACCAGCCCTGGAGACACCACATCCTGGAGTCACCACATCCACACCAGCCCTGGAGACACCACATCCAGGAGACACCACATCCACACCAGCCCTGGAGACACCACATCCAGGAGATGCCACATCCACACCAGCCCTGGAGACACCACATCCTGGAGTCACCACATCGACACCAGCCCTGGAGACATCACATCCAGGAGACACCACATCCAGGAGATGCCACATCCAGGAGACACCACATCCACACCAGCCCTGGAGACACCACATCCAGGAGACACCACATCCAGGAGACACCACATCCAGGAGACATCACATCCAGGAGAAACCACATCCACATTAGCCCTGGAGACGCCACATCCAGGAGACGCCACATCCACATTAGCCCTGGAGACATCACATCCAGGAGAAACCACATCCACATTAGCCCTGGAGACGCCACATCCAGGAGACGCCACATCCACATTAGCCTGAGATCACACTCAGAACTTCCTCCAGATCAAACTACAATATCATAATTTTGCTTTCTCTTTTAAAAATGTATACTAAACTGACCTGCAAACACACTAGCTAACTACTGTCGTGGTCAGACAAACACTGAATGTGTGTGTGTGTGTGTGTTTGTGTGAGTTAGAGAGAGAGAGAGAGAGAGCCAGAGAGAGAGAGAGAAGAGAGAGAGAGAGAGAGAGAGAGCTGAGAGCACAGCAGAGAAAGGGAGTGAGAGCCAGAGAGAGAGGAGAGAGAATGAGAGCAGAGAGAGTGAGAGGCCAGGAGAGAGAGAGTCGAGAGAGTGCAGAGAGAGAGAGAGAGAGAATGAGAGCCAGAGAGAGTGAGAGCCAGAGAGAGAGAGAGTGAGAGCCAGAGAGAGAGAGAGAGAGAATGAGAGCCAGAGAGAGAGAGCAAGATAGAAAGAGATGGAGAAAAGGGGGAGAGAGAGAGAGAGCCAGAGAGAGAGAGCCAGAGAGAGAGAGAGAGAGCCAGAGAGAGCCAGAGAGAGAGAGTGAGAGAAAGTGAGAGAGAGAGAGAGAGAGAGAGATAGCCAGAGTGAGAGAGAGAAGAGAGTGAGCAGAGAGAAGGAGAGATGAGTCTGAGAGTGAGATCTCTTTAGAGAGCCAGAGAGAGAGAGAGAGCAGAGTGGACGAGAGAGAGAGAGAGAGAGAGAGAAGAGAGAGAGAGAGAGAGAGAGAGAGAGAGTGAGAGAGAAAGTGAGAGAGAGAGAAGAGAGAGCCAGAGAGAGAGTGAGAGAGAAAGGGAGTGAGGGAGAGAGGGATGGGGTGGATGGAAGGAGGGAGGGAGTAGATGGGAGGAGGAAGGGAGTGGAGGATGGAAGGAAGGAAGAAAGAGACAGAACAGAGAGAGGAGGATGAGGAGAGCCCAGAGAGAGAGAGAAGACGGAGTAGGAGAGACCGGAAGGAGGAAAGAGAGCGTGTGTGGTGGGGTTGAGTAGGCGCTGGTCCACAAGAAAAGCGAGCGATCTGGAGGCGGTTAGCGCGCCTCGTACCCCCTGGGGATCGGGTTACCATGGCCACACCCTGTCCTGGGTAAAGAGGGCAAGGCAGGTTACCATGGCCACACCCTGTCCTGGGTAAAGAGGGAAAGGCCTGTTGTAGCCATGGAGACACACAAACACACTCACTGGTAGATTGACATCGTTTTCACCTCATTACAGACATGTGTGTTTTGTACTGTAGCAGCCAGGCTAGCTAGTTAGGCCCTGTATCAGCTAGGCTAGCAGGTTACGGTTAGGTCCTTTAGCAGCTACGCTAGCAGGTTAGGTCCTGTAGCAGCTAGGCTAGCAGGTTAGGGTTAGGTCCTGTAGCAGCTAGGCTAGCAGTTTAAGGGTTACGTCCTGTAGCAGCTAGGCTAGCAGGTTACGTCCTGTAGCAGCTAGGCTAGCTAGTTAGGGTTAAAGATACCTCCTGTTGTCAGCCAGACCAACCCTGTCGTGACGGAGCGCTACAGTTTTGCAACAGCCACCACACCACACTGCTACTGAAATGGCTCGACATAGAAAAATGACCAGCGGTCGAACACAGTGAACTACACCTCATATTCCTCCTCAGTGTGTCAGCTGCCTACCTTGTCTGCGTGGGACTCAGCCCAGAGAGGAGAGCCTGTGTGGGGTCAGCTGCTCCCCAGCTGCCCCCTGCTCCCCTCCATGCTCCAGGCTACGCTGCTCCAGGAAACCTCAGATAACTGTACCCTCCAACCCCTCAACGCTCAAACACAATAAAAGGTTTTTAGTTTTTAAAGAACCAGAAATCTGAGGAGTTGATAGTCTCCACAACAGCACAATCCTAGAGTCCCTCCGGAGACAGCACCAGTGTGTGTGTGGCTGGGGGATAGAGACCACAGGATACCCCCTCCAGTTGCAGCTGTCCCCCCCTCCCTCCCTCCCTCCCTCCCACCTCCCCCCTGATCTTTGCTGCCTTCCCTCACCCCTACCTCCCCCACTCTCCTCCCTTCCTCCCCCTTCCTCCATTCCTCCTTCCCCTCTCCCCATCTCTCCTCCCTCCCATCTCTCCTCTCTTCCTCCCCCCTCCATCTCTCCTCCCTCCCCTCTCCCCATCTCTCCTCTCTCCCCATCTCTCCTCCCTCCCCTCCTGTGGTCTAGAAGGCTGGCAGGCAGGAAGACCCCCCTTCCCCCAATGTGTGGACAGAGACATCATTGAAGGGGACAAGAAGAGGGGGAAGATGCCATGTAACTGTAGTCACTCTTGACAGAGAGCTAGTGACCCTGCTAGAGGAAGGGGAGGGGGGAAGAGAGAGCAATAAGGAGACAGAATGAAAGAACAAGTGCAGGACAGTAGACAGTTACTGTGAAAGAGACTCAAATAGTCTTCAGAGGCTGGGAGTTTGTGTGTTGTGTCGAGAGGGTGATGTAATGTGTGTGTGTGTGTGTGTGTGTGTGTGTGTGTGTGTGTGTGTGTGTAGAAGGTGTGGTGGGTTGAGAGGATGTGTGTATGGAGTGTATGACAGAGATGGCAGAGACCCACTGAAGTACCATCTTTGGTATCAGTACTATTACACACATCTTTCTGAAAACTGCTTTACTTTGACTCCTTACATTGTGAAAATGGAAGTACAGATATTTGTGGGAAACTTGGCATGATCCCTCTCTGACTGTGTGTAAAAGGTACATTATGGTTGACATAGCAACATTATGGTTGACATAGCAACATTATGGTTGAGATGGCAACATTATGGTTGAGATGGCAACATTATGGTTGAGATGGCAACATTATGGTTGAGATGGCAACATTATGGTTGAGATAGCTACATTGAGACCCAACCCTGATTACCCACGACCATGTATGAGGCAGAAACTACAGGTGTCAAAAACGAGTTGCATGTCTATAGTGTGTTTGTATTAATGTATATATTTATATTACATGTGTATAGTGTGTTTGTATTAATGTATATATTTATATTACATGTGTATAGTGTGTTTGTATTAATGTATATGTTTATATTACATGTGTATAGTGTGTTTGTATTAATGTGTATATGATGCAATGTGAGGTCAAGTTAACAGCGTGACAGTAATATAAAAACATGAGGCTCTGGACTCGTACTCTTGCCATATCTGTTGTGTGCGTCTGTACGTGTGTGTGCGTCTGTACGTGTGTGTGCGTCTGTACGTGTGTGTGTGTGTGTGTGTGTGTGTGTGTACTGTGTGGCGTCTTACTGTGGTGTGGTGTGTGTGGTGCGTGCGTACGTTGGTGTGCGTCTGTACGTGTGTGTGTGTGTGTGTGTGTGGTGTCTGTATGTGTGCGCCTGTTACGTGGTGTGTGTGTGTGTGTGTTGTATTGTGTGCGTGTACGGTGTGTGCTGTCTGTACGTGTGTGGTGTTGTGTGTGTGTGTGTGTGTGTGCGTCTGTACGTGTGTGTGCGTGTGTGGTGTGTGTGCGTCTGTATGTGTGTGTGCGTGTGTGTATATATGTATGTGTGTGTGTGTGTGTTGTGTGTGTGTGTGTGTGTGTGTGTGGTGTGTGTGTTGGTGTGTGCGTTCTGTATGTGTGTGTGCTGTGTTGTGGTTGCGCTGTACGTGTGCCGGGTTGGTGTGTGTAGTGCGTCTTATGTGCGAGTGTGAAATGTATGTGTGTGTGTGTTATCTAACTGCTCTAAACATCTGGACCGTAGCACCACAGACCGGTCTGGTCCTAGTCTCCACGGCAACAGGCCTCAGTAGGTAACCACAAACCCACAGTCCAACTGTCAAGCCTGGCCACTCCCTCCCTACAGATACAGCACAACACACTGTTGTATTGCTTCTCTCCCTCGCTCTCCCCCCCCTCTCCTCCCCTCCTCTCCTCCTCCCTTCCCCCCTCCTCTCCTCCCCTCTCCCCCTCCTCCTCCTCCTCCCCTCCCCCCTCTCCCCCCTCTCCCTCCTCCACACACACGTTGTTGCGTCCTTTAGAGAGCCAGATCACACATGATGGCATGTGTGTGTGTGTGTGTGTGAACGTATGTGTGTGTGTGTGTGTGAACGTATGTGTGTGTGTACGTATGTGTGTGTGTGTGTGTGGTATGCAACATGTCAGGGCAGAGTCCCAAGGCAGGGACACCTGCTGTTTGTTTGACAGCCCCATGCGCACACACACACACACACACACATCTTGCCCCTCTTCTGTGTGGCACAGAGAGCCAGACCAACTCTAACCCCATCCCTCACTGGGTCTCTGTGATTAGATGGGGCGATCTTCACTTGTATTGTTAGTATTAGTGTAGCTCTCAATGCCTTTGGTCATGTGCTATTAGCATACATAGCTTAATGTTGTTAGCATTAGCCTTGCTCTCAGTGGTTTTTGGCGTGTGCTATTGACATAACACTGCTCAGAATCCGCAGTGGTAGCCTACATGCTACATGTAGCTAACTTAGCATGTTGGATCCAGAGTAGGACAAGAAAGGGACAGATGGAAATAGGGATTTTAATTGGCTCAAATTTGGGGGAAGATCTCAATTTTACCATTGAATAGTGCTGTCCACCTCCTCCAGTAGACCTCCTCTCCCCTCCCTCTCTCTTCTCCCCTCTCCCTCCCTCCCTCCCTCCGTACCTCCACCCCTCCCTCCCCTTCGCTCTCCATCACGTCTCTCCCTCAGTCTCCATCTCTCCCTAAGTCAGACCCTCCATCAGTCTCTTCCCTCCTCCCTCCCTCCCTCCCGTTGTGTGGCATGTCTATCTGTATTCCACCACAACCTTAAATCAAATCTGACTACATACAATGTTACCAGGAGTTTCTTAGTATGGCAGTCAAATCTCTTCACCATCGTTGGGGTCATTTTCAAACAAATTAAAAAGTAAAACACTGAACTAGCTATTAAACTGCTGCCCTCAACACCCACCTGTAAAGGTGACCTCTTCACCAGCACTGTTCTGTTTCTGTGGCTCTGTGGGACCCATATATGGGACAGCCTTCCAGTGTGTGTTTAGTACAGGGTTGAACACTTGTGCATTCCTCAATGGCTGCAAATAACTTGTATTGCATCTGCTGCTGGTAATATAAAACTACCCTGTCCTCTCCCCAGCTCTTCTCTCGTCTCGTCTCTCTCTCCTCTCTCTCGTCCTCCTCTCTCTTCCTCAGCTCTCTCCTAGCTCTCTCTTCTCTCTCCCGAACAGCCATCTCTCTCCCTCGCTCTCCCCTCCACCCACTCTCCTCTCTAGCTCTCTCCCCAGCTCTCTCTCTCCCCAGCTCTCTCTCTCTCTAGCTCTCCTCCGTCCCCAGCTCTTCTCTCTCCTACTCTCTATTCTCGCTCCGTCTTCCTCATCTCCTCCCACCCCCAACTCTCTCCTTGCCTCTATCTCTCTCTCTCCCCCCAGCTCTCTTCCCCCCAGCTCCTCTCCTCTCGAGCTCTCACTCGCTCTCTCTCTCTCTAACTCCGCTCTCTCCTCTCTCTCTCTCCCCAGCTCTCTCTCCCTCCCTTTTTCTATCTCTCTCCTCTCTCTAGCTCTCTCCCCTCAGCTCTCTCTCTCGAGACTCCCTCCAGGCTCTCTCTCCCCACAGCTTCTCTCCCTCTACTCTCCCCTCTAGCTCCTCTCTCTCTCTCCTCTTCTTCCCCCCCAGCTCTCTCTCTACTCTCTCCCCAGCTCTCCCTCTAGCTCTCTCTCTCCTCTCTCCCCCAGCCTCTCTCTGCCTCTAGCTCTCTCCCCAGTACCTTCCCCCCAGTCTACCGTCTTCCCTCTAGCTCTCTCCTCTCCGTAGCTCTCTCTCTCTCTACTCTCTCTCTCTAGATCTCTCTCTCTCTCCTCTCTCCCTCCCCCTTTTTTTTTTTTTTTTTCTCTCTTTCTCTCTTTTCTCCTCTCTCTTCTCTCCCCAGCTCTCTCTCCTCTGCCTCTCTCCCCCACTCTCTCTCTCTCTAGCCTCTCCCCGCTCTCTCTCTCTCTAAGCTCTCCCCCAGCCTCTCTCGCTCCTATCCCCCAGCTCTCCTCTCTCTCTAGCTCTCCTCCCCACTCTCTCTCCCCCAGCTCTCTCTCTCTCTCTTCTCTAGCTCTCTCTCTCTCTCTCCTAATGCCCTCTTCTCTAGCTCTCTCCTCTACTCCTCTCCTCCACCCCTCACTCTCTCCTCTTCTCTAGCTCTCTCTCCTCTAGCTCTCTCACTCTAGCTCTCTCTCCTTCTAGCTATCATCTCTCTGCCTCTCTCTCTAGCTCTCTCTGCTCTCCTAGCTCTCTCAGCTCTCTCTCTCTCTCCCCCTTTCTCCTCCCTCTTTTTTGTGTGTCTCTCTCTCTCTAGCCTCTCTCTCTCTAGAGCCGTCTCTCTCTCCTAGCTCCTCTCTCTCTCTCTCTCTCTTAGCTTCTCTTCTCTCTCTATTGCTCTCTCTCTCTCTACGCTTCTCTCTCTCTACTCCCTCTCCCTATGTCTCTCTCTCTCAGCTCTCTCTCCCTACCTTCTCTCTCTCTAGTCTCTCTCTCTCTAAGCTCCTCTCCCTCTCTCTCCCCCCCACTCTTCTCTCTCTCCCCAGCTCTCTCTCTCCCCAGCTCTCTCTCTCTCTCCCCACCTCTATCCCCCAGCTCCCTCTCGGTTAGTATATCCCACACGTTCTGCGATCGAATCAATTGCCATAAGGGGTCTACACACATAGCTCTCACGCTTCTCCTTCTAGCTTGGCTACAAAATACGTAAGATCTCGCAGAGAGATGGCTCTCTACTCGTACTGTTCTTATTGGCGCGCAATCAAGACTCGTCAAGTCGGGTTCGTCTGTACGTTTTGAGCTGAAAAGACCGTACGGCGCCTCAGGGAGGGGCGCGCGCTAACGGATGCTGCTGATCGTCTTCTCTCATGCGGAGAGGGCTCACATCAATACCTAGGCTCTCATCGCAAGCCGTCGGGCTATGCTCTGCGTCTCTCTCTCACCCGGCGGTGTTATCCGAAACGTTCTTCCTTCGCAAAAAATCTACCCTTAAGGGGTTAGTATGTTAGCCTCTCCTCTCTCTCAGCTCTCTCTCATCTCTCTAGCTCTCTCGACGTTTCTTGCGATGATACATTTACGTAATGAGGTCTTCAGTATGGGTCCTCTCTCTAGCCTCTCTCACGATTCTTCTTCGAGCTAGAACCACAATGACATCACTCAGGGAGTGCTAGTATGCTCTCCCAACTTCTCTATTTGTCTGCGCCAAATCGAGAGAAAAACTTCCATGCTCATCACAGCTAGCTTCCTCGCGCCTTGAACTCGGTTCCTTCTATCTATGGACTCTCCCTCTCTCTACTCCACACTCGCTTTCGACGCAGCAGAATTCAAAAGCAGAAATATCACATTAGGGTTAAGAGAGGTTAAGTGATTGCTGACCACAACTTATTTTTCTAATGACTAGGAGGTAAGAGAAGCGTTCGTCTACGCGGTCTAGCCAAGAAGTAACCATGTGAGACCTGAAAAGATGGGGCGTGCTGGTACTGACCATCATAAACGTAAGCACAGGGAGCGAGTCACTACTTAGACAGACTACATCTATAAGATGAGGACACCAGCCAGCAGAGGCAAATGAGCTCTGTGTCACAGAACAGTTTTGGAGCTAAAAAAGACGAAGTACAGGACATATTCCGCTTATACAGTGGCCTAAGGATGATTGCCGTCTGCTTAGTACCGCTCCAGGTGTTCACCTGCCCTCTTTCCCCATACAGTATAACAGCATCCTCATTTCACACATAGCGGAGGGAGGTAAGAGAACAGCCGACACAGTAAAACAGCATCCTCATTTCACACATAGCGGAGGGAGGTAACAGAACAGCCGACACAGTATAACAGCATCCTCATTTCACACATAGCGGAGGGAGGTAACAGAACAGCCGACACAGTAAAATAGCATCCTCATTTCACACATAGTGGAGGGAGGTAACAGAACAGCCGACACAGTATAACAGCATCCTCATTTCACACATAGTGGAGGGAGGTAACAGAACAGCCGACACAGTATAACAGCATCCTCATTTCACACATAGTGGAGGGAGGTAACAGAACAGCCGACACAGTAAAATAGCATCCTCATTTCACACATAGTGGAGGGAGGTAACAGAACAGCCGACACAGTAAAATAGCATCCTCATTTCACACATAGTGGAGGGAGGTAACAGAACAGCCGACACAGTAAAATAGCATCCTCATTTCACACATAGTGGAGGGAGGTAACAGAACAGCCGACACAGTAAAACAGCATCCTCATTTCACACATAGCGGAGGGAGGTAACAGAACAGCCGACACAGTAAAATAGCATCCTCATTTCACACATAGCGGAGGGAGGTAACAGAACAGCCGACACAGTATAACAGCATCCTCATTTCACACATAGTGGAGAGAGGTAACAGAACAGCCAACACAGTAAAATAGCATCCTCATTAAACCATGTAAACCTGTTTGTGTTTTTTTTACTTTCTGGAAAATTCTGGTTTTGTTGCCTGACTTGCTCTGCGGTAGCTTCCTAGACTATCTATGTTTGTTCTGAGTGAAAAAAGGTGCGAAATAACAAGAAATAATATTGATCACACCACCAATAGCAGAAATAATATTGATCACACCACCAATAGCAGAAATAATATTGATCACACCACCAATAACAAGAAATAATATTGATCACAACACCAATAACAAGAAATAATATTGATCACAACACCAATAACAAGAAATAATATTGATCACAACACCAATAACAAGAAATAATATTGATCACAACACCAATAACAAGAAATAATATTGATCACAACACCAATAACAAGAAATAATATTGATCACAACACCAATAACAAGAAATAATATTGATCACAACACCAAAGCAATACAGACTGAATTTCACTGAGCTAAGACTACCATGGGCAAGTGGGAGCTCTGAGCTAGACCACAGGGCAAGTCGATCTGAAGCAGACACAGGCCAAGTGATCTGAGCTTGACTACAGGCAATGAGTCTGACTGACTACAGGCAAGTATCTGACGCTGGCACTACAGGGCCAAGTACTCTGAGCGCACTTATCAGGGCAAGCTGAGTCTGAGCTGGACACAGGCAAGTGAGTCGAGCTGGACTACAGGCAAGTGAGTCTCGAGCTGGGACTACCAGCAAAGTGATCGAGCTGACCTAGGATAAATTTGTTCTGGACTGATGCTCTTTATTACAGGGAGCTGAACATACATCCCATCACTGCCTTTAACCTCAGAAGAGAGGAGGGGAGTGGAGAGGAGAAAGAGAGGATGGAGTAAGAGAGACACAACAGATCAATACCTGATACTCCTCCTGCCTACCTGGTTTTCAGCCCACTTCAGAGATGACACTCCTCCTATTCACTCTCTTCTCTCGACAGCATGATGCCGCTGCTGGCCTCATCTCCTAATCCAGATGAACTGGGGACATCTAGCCCACATTGTGAACCTGGCAACCTAGCACACTACCATACCAATACCGCTTACAAGAGACCCAGCCCAAACATCCTAACAAAGCGGGGTGCTAACGGCCGTACCCCCCTTAACAAACTGTAACCTGGCAACCTGCACACCCTTCCTGCTACAGACCCCCCCCCTTAACACCTGACACCCTACTGCCCCCCCTTAACACCTGTAACCTGGCAACCTGCACACCCTCCCTGCTACAGACCCCCCCCTTAACACCTGACACCATACAGACCCCCCCCTTAACACCTGACACCATACAGACCCCCCCCTTAACACCTGACACCATACAGACCCCCCCCTTAACACCTGACACCATACAGACCCCCCCCTTAACACCTGCAACCTGGCAACCTGCACACCCTCCCTGCTACAGACCCCCCCCTTAACACCTGACACCCTACTGCCCCCCCCTTAACACCTGCAACCTGGCAACCTGCACACCCTCCCTGCTACAGACCCCCCCCTTAACACCTGACCGCCCTACCTGCTCACCCTAACACTGCAGAACCGCAATGGCACCTACACACCTCACCCGGCTACAGCCCCCCTTACAACCGACACTACTGCCACCCCTTACACCCACTGACATCCAAAGACCTGACACCCCTCCACGCTTGCACAAAGAATCGCCTTACACCTGCAACTGACACCAAATACGCAAGACCCCACCTGCAACCGTGACACTATATTGCGAACCCCACCCACTTAAACACCTTGACACATAATACAGACCGACCCTTAACACCCTGCAACCTGCGACACCATAGAGCATGAGCGTCCGTCCCACAATCCCTTGTATCTTACCTTGATCACTGGACACCTCTCTGCCCCGCGCCCCTTGAACACACCTGACATCCAAATTTAAACCCTGGCCCCCCCTCCCCTGTATCCACTGACTCACCACTGACATCCACAATAACATAGACCCACCACAAAGAAATCCCACCTTAACGACTGACACTCGACACACACTCCACTCCCCACCTCATAACACCTAGAACCTGACCACCGAAAATATGAAGACTTGCCGCCCCAGCCGGACACCCAGCCTCCCCTACCTCATCGCGCCCCAATGCAGGGTAAAGCATTAACCAGACTGAGAGCTTAAACATGAGCACGGCTCCCATCAGCCCTGAGCACATGGGTCACATGGGGCAGTCAGGAAGAACCACACAACTGCTCTCTGCAACAGGAAACAACTTTTACTAAGCAGAACAACTGAAGCAACACACACACACACAGCGAGCACACACACACACAAACACTACCACGACCACTACGACAAAAACATACGTAGAAACACACACAAACACACGCATTCAGACAGACACACACATTCATTAAAACTGTTTACTGCTACAATTTACCTTTGATACACACAACTGTACACATGTACACACATCCTTCGCACTGGCAAGGTGAACACACAACACACACACACTTATGGGCCACCACCATACATAAAACACCCAACACACATTATCTAGATAAGACACACA
Organism: Plecoglossus altivelis; assembly: GCA_036571765.1. Lineage (NCBI taxonomy): Eukaryota > Metazoa > Chordata > Actinopteri > Osmeriformes > Plecoglossidae > Plecoglossus > Plecoglossus altivelis. Next base: position 17,483,160 of record BROE01000012.1, on the reverse strand, counting down.
CCACACACAAATAGACTAAAAAAGAAAATGCTAACACATAAGCACACACACACACACACTAGTAAACACACACAAGACACACACACAATCAACTTAAAGAGTGTAACACCAGCACTACACACACGGACACACACACCATGACACTAGTAAACTACACACATACACACACATAAACACAACAGCACACAACCCACATAGAACACACACACACACAGAACACACGTACTATACACACACAGCACACACACACACACATTAAGATGTCCACACACACACACACAACCTAGACGAACACACACACACAGCACAAAAGCACGCACAGCGTTATGCACTTTTAATATAAAACACAACACCACACCACAACACAACATCACAACATAACATCACACGAGAAGACGACTAGAATCAAATGGCTATCGCTCACTAGTAGCATGGTATTTCGGTAGATCTGAACAATTACTACACTATCATGAAAAAATGGTCCAGCGGTCGCAGACACACCACACTGAAACAAAACAGCACACCACACACACTACAAAAACAACTTTATACACACAGATCGGGGGTTAGTACTGAACAACTTAAGTGGCACGGCGGAATGGGAGCATGCAGGAGCGACCACAACAGGGAGATAAAGCACATGGTAAGAAAACGACGTTATTTTTTTTTTTTTTTTTGTTATTTTTCTGTTTTGGTTTTTTTTATTTTTTTTTTTTGATTTTTTTTTTTCCATGGAGATGAGCAGATCGGGTAAGGACATCATGATTAGTCAATCATCTCATTCACACATTACACTAGAACAAATAAAAAAACACATCACACAAGCGGGTGGCGCGGATTATCACGGCCAGGAGTGGCGCAAGGGATGGGAAGAGGA
>BROE01000012.1:17458956-17481983 GCA_036571765.1 Plecoglossus altivelis | reverse complement strand
TGCTGCTGTCTGGCTTTGCCTTCGTTGTTGTCTTTTTGTGTGGTTGTTTTGCTTGTTGTTGTGATGCTGGGGTTGGGTTGTTGTGGGTTGCGTTTTTCATTTTTGTTTTTCCTGTTGTTTTTTGTTTGGCTTTGTCTTGCTGTCTGTGTTGCCCTGGTTTTGTGTGTTGTTTGCCTTTCTTCTGTGCTGGTTGTTGGTGTTTTTGCTGTGGGCTTGTGCATTGTGCTTTCGCTGATCCTCATCTGCCTTTCTGCTCTTCTTTGTCTTATCCTTTGTTTCTTTCTCTTTTCTTCTTTTTCCTGTTCTCTTCTGTGTTTTGTGCTTCTTTTTGCTTTTGGTATTTTTATTGTTTTGTCTTTTTTTTCCGTGCTCTATTGACTTGTCTTTGTTTTGCCTTCTGTCTTATCATTTTGTTTCCTTTTTTGTCTGTTCATACAATCCTCCCTGATCATTGTTCTCATGGTTTTGTCTGTGTTGTTTTTTTCTCTTTTTTTCTATTTTCTTCATCCTGTTGTTGTGGTTTCATCTTTTGTCTTTTTGCGTGTGTCTCTTTCTTTTGTTCTTTGCCTCGCCTTTTTTTTTTTTTTCTTTCTTTTCTTCCTCCCCTTTTTATTTCTCTCTCTCTTTTGTGCTTCTTTTCTTCCCTCTGTTCTTTCTTCTTTCTTCTTCTGTGTTGTGTTTGTTGGCTCTCTCCATCTCTTTCCCTGTTTTTTCTCTTTCTTGCTTGTTGTTTTTTGCTTGTTCTCTGGGATGCTTTCTCTTTCTACATTCGACCCTTTGCTCTCTTCCTGCTCTGCGGGGCATGAGTTGTTTGTATTTTGTTTTTTTTTTTGGTTCTTTGTTCTCTCCGCGCTGCCTTATGCCCCGACCCCTCGCCTTTTTTGCTTTCTCTGCTTTTGCTTGGTTGTGCTCTTTTCTCTTCTTTTCGTTCTTGTGTCCTTTCCGTGCCTCCTCTTCTTTTATTTTTCGTTCTTTGCTTTCTTGGGCTCTCTCTTCTCTCTTCTGCTCCTCTTCCTGGTGTGCTTCTTTCCTTCTTTGTGCTTGCTTCTCCTCTCCTCTACGGCTCTGTTCTCTTGCCTCTTTATGTACTGGGCCTTCTCTTCCCTTCTTTCCTTTCTTTGTATTTGCCACCTTGTCCGCCCCTCCCTCTCTTGTTTTTCTCTCTTGGCTCTCTCCCTTCCCGTTCTCTCTTCCTCCTTGTGGTTGGCCTCCTTTCATTTCTGGTCCATTTGTCCCGTCTTCTCCATCTTCCCTGTTTCTTCTTCTTCTGTTGATGCTCATCTTCCTCTCATTCTTCTGATCTCTCTTCTGCTTTCCGTTCTTTTTTCTTCTGTTCTCTGCCTTCCTTGCCTGTGTCTTCTTTCTTCTCCTCTATTGTTTTTCTGGCGTCTTTTTGCGCTTTCTTTTTGGTGCTTCCCCTCCCCTATTGTCTTCTCTCTGTAGATGGGTGCTGCTTTTAAGCTCTTTCTTGTCGGCTACGCTTTTTCTCTTGGCTTTTCTGCCTCCTTCTTTTTGGTCCTGTCGTCTCTCGTTTTCTCCTAGGTCGTTGGTGTGTCTGTATCGGTTCCTTTTATCTCGGCCTTTTCTTTGTCGTGCTGCTTGTATCTACCCTCCTGGGGCGCATGTTCTTGTCATTTCGCGTTTCTTGGCCCCGCCCTGTAACCAAAACATCTTGATACAGTCTACAACACACCTCTTGTAAACATCTTGATACAGTCTACAACACACCTCTTGTAAACATCTTGATACAGTCTACAACACATCTCCTGTAAACATCTTGATACAGTCAACAACACACCTGTAAACATCTTGATACTATCTACAACACACCTGTAAACATCTTGATACAGTCTACAACACTCCTGTAAACATCTTGATACAGTCTACAACACACCTGTAAACATCTTGATACAGTCAACAACACACCTGTAAACATCTTGATACAGTCAACAACACACCTGTAAACATCTTGATACAGTCTACAACACTCCTGTAAACATCTTGATACAGTCTACAACACACCTCTTGTAAACATCTTGATACAGTCTACGAGGGGAAGAATGCACTGACCTTGAGTGCTGTCTCTGCTCTGTTATCCAACTGCCACGAAGAACAACGCGAGAGAGGAAGGGGAGAGGAAGAAGAGGAGGGAAAGAAGAAGAACGGGGATGACCCTTCTAATGTGTGCGGTCAAACATTTACAATCAACAACACCCCGTCCAGGAGAGAGGAAAAAAGAGAGGGCAGAGAGAGAGAGAGAGAGACAGAGAGAGAGAGAGAGAGAGAGAGAGAGAACAGAGGACAGAGACGAGACAGAGGGCAGAGAGAGAGAGAGACAGAGACAGAGAGAGAGAGAAGAGAGGACAGAGAGGAGAGAGAGGAGAGGAGAGAGAAGGAAGGGCAGAGAGTAGGAGAAGGAGAGAAGGCAGAGAGAGAGAGTGAGAAGGCAGAGGAAGAGAGAGATAAGAGCAGAGAGAGAGAGAGAGAGAAGGGCAGAGAGAGAGAGAAGGGCAGAGAGAGAGAGAAAGGCCAGAGAGAGAGAGAGGACGAGGGAGATGAAGAGGAGAGAGAGATGTGTATGTCTTTCAGATTCCAATCACACATACAAGAACTGTGGATTCCCAAAGAGGAATGTATCTGTGGTGTGTGTGTATGTGTATGTGTATGTGTATGTGTATGTGTACGTGTATGTGTATGTGTATGTGTGTGTGTGTGTGTGAGAGTGTGTGTGTGTGTGTGTGTGTGTTTCTAACCCTGGCTAGAATCTTGGACGGAGATGCAGCAGTTCCACAGAACAACACTGATGTGACACTGGGGACCAGCTGATAAAGGAATTCCCTCCTCCTCTCTCCTTCCCCTTCTCCTCCTCCTCCTCTCTCCCTCCCCTCCTCTCACTCCTCCTCTCTCCCTCCGCTCCCACTCTCCCTTCTTTCCTTTCATCCTCCGCCCCTCTCACCTCCCTTCTCCCCATGTTCTCCCTCCTTCCCTTCAGTAACCTGAGAAATTACACAGGACAGTGACAGCATTTCATAGTTCGCCTCAGTTAGTCTGCTTCTCCCGACCCCTTCCGCCCTAACTCCCACCCTCATCCCCCTCCTCCCACCCTCATCCCCCTCCTCCTGTCTCCCTCCTTCCATACCTCTTCCTAATACTCCTCCCCCCATGTGTGTGTGGGGGGGGCAGGAGAGAGAGCAGACAGAGAGCAGAGAGGAGAGACAGCAAGAGAGAGAAATAGCAGAAAGAGAGTGAGAGAGAGCAGAGAGAGTGAGAGAGAGCAGAGAGAGATTGAGAGAAAGAGAGAGCAGAGAGCAAGAGAGTGAGAGATAAAGAGCAGAGAGAGGGAGAGAGAGAGCAGACAGAGAGAGTGAGAGAGCAGAGAGAGAGAGGGAGAGAGAGAGCAGAGAAAGTGAGAGAGAAAGAGCAGAAAGAGAGAGTGAGAGAAAGAGCAGAAAGAGAGAGTGAGAGAAAGAGCAGAGAGCTGAGACCAGCTGTGTTGTATGTCATCCCTCCATCACTCTTCCTTCACTCTCTCTCTCCCTCGCTCTTTTACCGTCATCCCTCCATCACCCCTGCCTCCCTCCCTCAGCCCTGCCTCCATCAGCCCTGCCTCCCTCCATCAGCCCTGCCTCTCTCCATCAGCCCTGCCTCTCTCCATCAGCCCTGCCTCTCTCCATCAGCCCTGCCTCTCTCCATCAGCCCTGCCTCTCTCATCTCTTCTCTGCAGCCATCTGGTTGCCATCAGTGGCTCAAACAGGAAGAGGGGCCGTGAACTGCTGGGGCGCCTGGGAGTCACGCCCTCCTCCCCTCTCCTCCCCCCTCGCCTCTCCTCTTCTCCTCCCCTCCCCTCCCTCTCCTCCCCCTCCCCTCGCCCCTCCCCCCTGCCTCATCCTCTTCTCCTCCCCTCCCCTCGCCTCTCCTCCTTCCTCCTCCCCTCTCCTTCTCCCTCTTTCACTCTCTTTTACTTTCTTCTCTCTCCCCTCCCCTTGCCTCTCCTCTCATCCTCCCCCCTCCCCTCGCCTCCACTTCTCCTGCCCCCCCTCCTCTCTCTTCCCACCCCTCCCCTCCGCCTCCACTCTCCTCTCCCCCCCCCTCTCGCCTCTCCTCTCCTCCCCACCTACCCCTCTCCTCGCCCCCCTCTCGCCTCCCCTCTCCCTCCCCCCCTCTCTCTTTTTTTTTTCTCTCTCTCTTTTCTCTTTTTCTCCTCTCTTTGTCTCTCATTTCTCTCCTTCTCCTCTCCCCTCTCCTCGCCTCGCCTCTCCTCCCCCTCCCCTCCCTCCCCCTTTGATGAGTAGTTGACTCTTGATAATGGACCCCACAGCATCCATCCCCTCTCTCTCTCTATACTTACATGCTGGAGTGCTATATCGATTGAAATTATATTTCTCTCTGTCACGCGCACGCGCACACTGGGCACAGGGTAGAACATAGTAGCCAAAACACAGTCCAATGCAGTAAAGCACACTACAACACGGTAGATCGTGTACAGCGGAACAGGAAAGACCAGACTACCAAAGCTATGGCTCTGCAAATAGACTGGGTCCTTATGACAACAGCAGTCTATTAATACAGCCTGCTGCAATTCTGAGCACAGCTACACTAGAACCAGACACCTCTAGCTTCCAGACACTCACCAATGAAACAGCACTAACACTACTTTCAACAGGACCCTCTGGATCAGCTCACACACTGTCCGTATGACAGTAATGTTACAGAACTGCTACAGCACATGATGTCATGGCTGCTACTGGGATGAATGCAGGCCAAGTATAGTCCTGAAAAGAGAGCCTGGCATCCTATACAGTTTGTGTCATCTATGCTGCATACGGTCAGTATGTGAGGGGAGTCTGGCTGGAAGCGCTTAACACTTCATACGCACGCACACACGCACACACACACGCACACACGCACACACATGCACACACACACACGCACGCCACAAACGCACGCCGCACACACACCAACACATCACACGCACACCGCACACACGCACGCACACACACACACACGCACACACGCACACCCGCACACGCTGGCCCGGAACAAGTACGCACACACACGCACGCACGCACGCACGCACACACGCACGCACACACGCACGCACACAGAGGTTCCTCAGTTCTACAGTATAAAGTTCTACAGGAGAACCCGAGCTGGTCACCTCTCCTACTGAGTGACTCCTCTCCTGCAGAAGTGACTCCTGCAGGAGTGACTCCTCTCCTGCAGAAGTGACTCCTCTCCTGCAGGAGTGACACCTCCGATAATAGAAACAACAACATGTAACTAGGCAGACAGATTAGAGGATCAGATGTGCTAAACAGAGGTTGAAGCAAAAACTGTCTGGACGGTGGCAGAGACAGAGACAGAGACAGAGACAGAGAGAGAGAGAGACAGACACAGATAGACTGAGAGAGAGAGACAGAGACAGAGACAGACACAGATAGACAGAGAGAGAGAGAGAGAGAGAGAGAGAGAGAGAGAGAGAGAGAGACAGACAGACAGAGCCAGGGATCCCCTGTAACCTGATATGGTTAGGGTTTATGCTACAGTATCCACACACAAGGTGTTGATCTGGTGTCATGTGAGGTGTGATGACTGTGAGGGGAGTTAGCCTAACCTGCCATTTCAACAAGCTGAGGATGAACAGATGCAAACAATGCATTGCAGTAAGGCGGCTATTAATGTTTTATGTCTTTAACACTCATTTGTAATGGATATTTAATCATTAATGGCCTTACCCACATCATTTCCACAGCACCAGCGCTCACTCAGGAAGCTAGCTAGCTAGCATGGAAGATTACTGTAGAAGTGCTAGCTAGCATGGGTAGACAAAGAGGCCAATGCATTATAAACGCTTGTTTGTTTGTTTGTGCATGTGAGGGTTTAGCTGGAACAACAGTCACTGTTTCCTGTAGCACACGTTAAGCAGATTGAACGAATCCTAGACTTGACAAATTAGGGGAGAGAAAAGAGGGCTTGTTCAACCTTGGCTGAAGCTCCGCACAGACCTGCTTGGGGAGGAAGAGAGGAGGGAGGGGAGGAAGAGAGGATAGGAAAGGAGGAGAGGAAGAGAGGAGAGGAGAAGAGGATGGGAGGAAGAGAGAAGGGAGGAGAGAAGAGGAGAGGGAGGAGGGGAGGAAGAGAGGAGGGAGGAGAGAAGAGGAGGGGAGCAAGAGAGGAGGGAGGAGAGAAGAGGAGGGGAGCAAGAGAGGAGGGAGGAGAGAAGAGGAGGGGAGGAAGAGAGAGGGGAGGAGAGAAGAGGAGGGGAGGAGGAGAGGCTAACAGCTGAGAGGAGTCACTAGAGTCTCCAGACTGTTGTCAGTGCTGCTCAGTTGGGCTCCTCATTAAAACCAAGGTAAGGGTTACCTAACCCTAACCATCACCCTAACCAGGGTAAGGGTTAGGTCACCTTAACCAAGGTAAGGGTTAGGTAACTTTAACCAAGGTAAGGGTTAGGTAACTTTAACCAAGGTAAGAGTTAGGTCACCTTAACCAAGGTAAGGGTTAGGTAACTTTAACCAGGGTAAGGGTTAGGTAACTTTAACCAAGGTAAGGGTTAGGTAACTTTAACCAGGGTAAGGGTTAGGTAACTTTAACCAGGGTAAGGGTTAGGTAACTTTAACCAAGGTAAGAGTTAGGTAACTTTAACCAAGGTAAGGGTTTGGTCACCTTAACCAAGGTAAGACCCAAGCAGGTCTCTACCTTCTCCACTTCCTGCTGCTGCATGATGGGTAACGGCGTGACGGCGTGACAGGTAACGGCGTGACAGGTAACTACAAGCATCCAATGCTGTGGAGACAAACTGCCCATATGTTCTGCCTTCTCATTCTTCTTCCCCATCTCCCCCCTTCTTAAACACCAATCCCCCTTTCTCTTTTCAATGAGCTTTTCTGCTTCAAACAGATACAGAGAAACAAGGAAGTTGTAAGAGGAAGTGTTTAAAAAAAGAAACTGAATGAGGGAGCAAGGACAGAAAACTACAGCTGAGGGGTTTTTGCAGAGAAGCGTTTGGATTCTTTAGCCAGGGAGTCTCAGGGTTAGTGTGGGAGATGTAGCCAGCCTGACACTACGGCAGCATGGCCAGAACACTGAAAACACTGTTCTACACACACAAATGCAACTGCTAGGGGTTTTACATAAGCTTAACCCTAAATGTTAGCATGTCAAATCTGATACAGCACTCAAAAATACCTCGAAAGATGTTTCTGCCAAACATGCTGTAGTCTCAATACATGTGTAACAGCCTGACTAGGTTTAACACTCACACAAAACCCCTACTGAAGCCATGGCTCCCAGAGTTTCAGCAACCAAATTCAACAGCCTCTCTCCACCCCTGGACTCTCTCTCCTTCTCCACCCCTGGGCTCCCTCCCCTTTTCCAACTACTCTCCTTCTCCTCCCCCAGCACTCCTACCCCAGCACTCCTACCCCAGCTAACTCTGCACTCCTACCCCAGCTAACTCTGCACTCCTACCCCAGCTAACTCTGCACTCCTACCCCAGCTAACTCTGCACTCCTACCCCGGCTCACAGGAACCCTGCCTGGACATCAGCACAGGAAGAGTGTAGTCCAACAGGAAGTGTAGTCCAACAGGAAGAGTGTAGTCCAACAGGAAGTGTGTAGTCCAACAGGAAGTGTGTAGTCCAACAGGAAGAGTGTAGTCCAACAGGAAGAGTGTAGTCCAACAGGAAGAGTGTAGTCCAACAGGAAGTGTGTAGTCCAACAGGAAGTGTGTAGTCCAACAGGAAGTGTGTAGTCCAACAGGAAGAGTGTAGTCCAACAGGCAGAGTGTAGTCCAACAGGAAGAGTGTAGTCCAACACGCAGTGCAGTCCAACAGGAAGTGTGTAGTCCAACAGGAAGTGTGTAGTCCAACAGGAAGTGTGTAGTCCAACAGGCAGTGTGTAGTCCAACAGGCAGTGTGTAGTCCAACAGGCAGTGTGTAGTCCAACACGCAGTGTGTAGTCCAACAGGAAGTGTGTAGTCCAACAGGCAGTGTGTAGTCCAACAGGCAGTGTAGTCCAACAGGCAGAGAGAGACAGGCACAGACAGACTGACTTCTGAAATATCTTTTTTGGGCAGTCAAAACTGCCAGCAAGACACCAGTTACATTTCAACTGCCATTTTGGTTCCTACTTTCTCATAGTGAAACAAAAACTCACTTTTACAGACAAAAAAGCAATAGAAAAATAGAAGTCTGATGTTTGGGGGGAGAGGGCCTGAGTTAAGTTGTAAACGAGAAAGGAGAGAGAGAATGCTTCAATAGCAGTCTTTTATAGGAACTCCTGGAGACTGGTAGAAGGTGTGTAAAGGGGTCAAAGGTCAGACAGCTCTTTTAGAGAGCCAGCAGACCTGCAGGTCGTCTGTCTGTCTGTCTGTCTGTCACAGAGACCACTTAGGACAGCCCACTTTACATTGCTGAGTGCAAGTGCAATGTGGTGGGAAATATGGTATCTGCAAGACAGGAGGAAGAGAGAAGGAGAGGAGGAAGAGAGAAGGAAGAGAGAAGGAGAGGAGGAAGAGAGAAGAGGAGGAAGAGAGAAGGGGGGAGGAAGAGAGGAGAGGAGGCAGAGAGGGAAGGAGAGGAGGCAGAGAGGGAAGGAGAGGAGGCAGAGAGGGAAGGAGAGGAGGCAGAGAGAAGGAGAGGAGGCAGAGAGAAGGAGAGGAGGAAGAGAGAAGGAGAGGAGGAAGAGAGAAGGAGAGGAGGAAGAGATGAGGAGGCAGAGAGGGAGAGGAGGCAGAGAGAAGGAGAGGAGGCATAAAAAAGAGAAGGAGGGATGATTTTGGGTGGGACAGGTTTGGAGCCCTGACTGGGACTTCACTTAGCATCACATCATCACTTAGCAACGCATCATCACTTAGCAACGCATCATCATCCTCACAATTAAGACTGCTCGGTAACTACGCTTCAGCAGTGCCAGGTCACCTGACCTCCTAACCAAACCCAAGTCATGTGATCTATCATGTGATATATCATGTGCTCTATCATGTGATCGGCACCCAAGTATTCTCTCTCCATCCCTCAGACCTCAAGGATTCGAACCCGGGTCCACTGACACAGCAACAAAACACCAACACGTTAGTGTGGCTCAGAGGAGTTTTGACAGAGCTAACAGGGTAGCAGTCAGTGACAGAGGAGAAAGAAACACCACAAGACACAAACTAGTCAAATGTGTGTGTGAGATAAAACAGGAAGGACATTGACATTTCCTGATGATTTGCTGGCATAAGGCTGATTCACGGTCTATTGACAGGCAGAGATTACTTCTAGAGAAAGGCAAGTGTTCTCGGAAACAGTGGTTGGGGCTGGGTGAGGAGGGTGAGGAGAGTGAGGAGGGCTGGGTGAGAAGGGTGAGGAGAGTGAGGAGGGCTGGGTGAGGAGGGTGAGGAGGGTGAGGATCATTACATTGTTCCTCAATATGTTAATCACATCAAACACACTTTATTCCTCTCTGCAATTCAATGTTTTCCCTCGCCCACACAACCAAAATCAGCTCACTGATGCAGCTGAGGTCCTACACCAGGTTCCACACGTTTTCCCTGGTTCTCACACTCAGACCTGAGATGCAGCTGAGGTCAACAACACCACACATCACCACAATCAGCTCAGATGGCAGCTGTAGGTAAACCACACACACACACACACGTACACACAAATCACACACGTACACACAAATATGTACACACACATGTACACTCACGTACACACACAACACACCACACTAAGACCCCAACTAACTACTACACAACACAACACACTACACTAACACACACCACACACACACCACATCACAACACAACACAACACAAAACAACACAACACACAACACAAAACACAACACAAAACACAACACAAAACACACACACACACACACACACATCAGCTCAGATGCAGCTGAGGTAACACACTCACACACACACACACATCAGCTCAGATGCAGCTGAGGTATAACACCATGGGCACACCACACATCAGCCTCAGAGAATGAAAGGCTGAGGTAACACATACCATCAGGCAGAACAACACCATCCAGCAGTATGATTGCAAGCTGAGGTACACCACACACACACACACATCAGCCCTCAGATGTCAGCTTGAGGCTAATGACTCACACACACAGACAAACACACACACACACAATCAGCTCACAATCAAGCTGCCCAGTAACACACTTACAGCACAACACATCACTCCAGATGCGAGCCTGAAAAGGTAAACTACAGCTCGACGCAGCACTTACACACACAGCATTCTGCTAGCTCAAGATTGGGCTAGCTGGAGGTACACACATGGTGGCTCACTACATCACTTGCACTACAAAGCCACACATCACATCTATCAGCGCTCACGTACTGCAGCTGAGGTAACGGCGACACTGGGACACACACTCACACACACACACACACACACCTCAGCACTCAGATGCAGCTGAGGATAACACCATCACCACATCCCAACCACACATCAGCTCATTAGATGTCACTAGCTAGAGGTAAACTCACCACACACATCAAGCTCAGATGCAGCTGGAAGGTAGACACTCTTTGACACATTAAGCCACATCAGCGATCGCCGATGTAGCTTGAGGTAACACACAACACACCACAACACATCAGCTCCAGAGCACTGAGGTAACACATCACAGCACACACACACACACATCAGCTCAGATGCAGCTGAGGTAACACACACACACACACACCATCATCACTTTCTTTTCAGTCCAGATCGCAGCTGAGTAGCACACATTCACAGTCAAACAAGCACACATCAGCTCAGATGTTACAGCTTGAGGGTACACACACACACCCATGCCTCTGGGATTTGCATCAGTTCTTTCACCCAACATCAGCTCGAAAGAACTGCCAGCTGTAGGTATACACACTCACCACACACCATCAGTACAACGGGTCCTCACCAGCCTGTTAACACTCTTCACAACACAGGAGGTAACCTATATTGGCCTGTCAACATCAATATACAGCTTGCAAAGCAGTGTGTCCATTTCTCTTTGTGTCACCAACTCTTCCAGGCGCTGTACTGATAAATATCTTGACCGTTTCGTCTCTCTGGTGTAGGAACAACATATGCTAATGAGCAACCAACCAGGAACTCCAAAACACACATTCCAACCCAGCAGGAGGACTTCTGTGAAACTTTCTCTGATCTCCATAGTTCTACTAGCGGCAGTTGGCATTTGAAAGCTGAGGCTTGCGCATTAATACAAACAAGATTCAACTTCCCATATGGATCAAAGCTATGTCCCGGTGCGGGGTGCATTGCGCGACTGCCCGAGCCGTGTGAACGTGAGGCTCGTGACTGGAAAAGCAATGGATCCCGCCGATCATTTGGGTGTGTTCTACGTTACATGCTCTAACTTCGACTTGCAGTCAAATTAAGTTTGTCCTTGATCAAACCATTCACCGTTAAAACACCAAATAAACAAACGGGTCAGCAGCCGTTTCATTCACGAGCAGTGATTCGGCGAGAGCGGACGCGGTTTCACCGCGGTTACATTTGCATGGAGGCAACAATATGAATACAGTAGAAATCACTTACGTAACGTCGCAACTTTTTTTCAGGAGGCGACTTTCTTAGCCAGCCTGAACACACCACATCTCCCCCGCTCATCTTCGATCCTCACGTTCTCTACGTCAACAAGTTTGGTTGTGGAAGCCGAAGTTGGGGGGCTCTGGAAAATAAACAAGAAAACCTTCAAACAAAGTACAAAAACTTTAAATGTTGCATTAGCAAACTAGCAGACTCGGGAGTCCGTAAAAGAATAATGTCGTCACTCCTCCCTTGACATTCTCTCTGCGAGCTACCGACTAAGAAGACATATCGACCGAACAGAAAATAATCTAATAACAATCCTGAACAGTCACACACATTTCCAAGTTGTCGTCGTTTAGCAAACCTCAGCGACTGCCTTCCTCCGGAGTTCCTCCTGCCGAACACCGGACACTTGTTTTCGTTTTCCAGTCAGAATAGTCGAATCAAGCCTGGCGCCAGCAAGTGAAACTCGACAAGTTTCGCGTTCTGATATGGGTTTATGCAATTTAAGTCAGAGTGGAACGAAACCTTATTTGCGCAACGGGGTGTTTATTTTCTTCCGTTTCTGATGCATATTCATAACACGACGAGTACGGTGCTTTTCCAACAAGAATGCTGTGGGCCTTCCTCCCAGTTTCAGTCCGCGTGGTTCCTTAATTATGATTGACAGCTCCGCTCCGTCTTTTCCTAAACTCCGCCGCTTCTGGAGCGGTGAGAGGGAGAGGCGGCGTGGAGGAACAAATGGAGAGTCAACCATGGGACATGTAGTTCTCCATTGTTAGACGTTTGTTTCCGAATAAGCTTACGTACTTGTTATTCTTGTTGTTGAATTTCCTAAGGTCAGGATCCAAGGGGAAATAATTGAAGGGAAACGATGGGTGGATAAAACTATAAACTCTACTTATGATATCAAGGACGCTTCCATGATGGCAGACGTGCAAACTACACTTACCAAAATGCGCACGCAGTGGTATGTGCTCTAGGAAACCACCTCCAGCGGTGCCGAGCTGCCGAACTAGTCAACCATATTTAGGCTGAGAGATACCAAACATGTTGAGTGGGGTTCAAAAAATAACACCTCTTAGTGTTTCTGTCGTTTTACGTTACACTTTCTTCTCATTATTTGTCTATCCACCAACGGCATTATCTGAAACGCAAGTAAATAGTATATATCGTTTTTTGGGGGTGTTTCATTTTTGTCGATCAAAACTTCCTATCTTATCCCATCTAAGATGCTGGGTGTGGTGGGTGGGCGGCCGGGCTATCTAAGGAATCCTGGAACAGCATTGTTATGGTAATCAGTCCCCCAAAGCACGTTATGCTCTGCGCCAGTCAGACCACGTGACCGAAGTCAGGACGCGTCTCAGGTCAGACCACCGTGATGAAGTCAGGACGCGTTTCAGAAGCTACTCGTCATCCAGACAGTGGAGGAGGCTGGCTGACTGAGTGGATTTAACACGGAGATTACTGTACGGATCAGTGTGTTCATGTAGTAATTACTGCATTCATGTATCCATCAAATAATATGGCGATTAATTTGATTGAACATCTGATGATGTAGAAATGAGGGTGTTCTGTAGTGATTACTGTAATAATGTAGTGAGCCAATAAGTGATTTCCAGCAAGCATCACACCTGAATAGATTCACAAGCATCATATCTGAATAGATTCACAAGCATCACATCTGAATAGATTCACAAGCATCACATCTGAATAGATTCACAAGCACCACACCTTAATCCATTATCTATCACAAGATCACATCTGAAAAACTATTCACACAAGCATCACATATCCCACTCATCGGTCTTTATGCTAGTCACCAAACAATTCACCAATAGACACTAATCGCGAAACAACAATCACCACACCCAATATTATCAATAATTCACACAATCATACTCCTAAATATCACCACAGACAGTCTGTATCTAATAATAGCAATGGTTTATCAGACCATCCACCAAACTACACGATCTAGACGTGTTACAACCATAACAACACCACCAACTCATCCATACCCAGACCTAACCTGCTCATAAAGACTCCCATCCCATCAACCAGGATACTACCTGGCATTGAGTTGGTTTAATCTGCAAGTCGCTGCCACCATCAGAACCTAACAGGAGCCACCAACACAACCCGGAAAAAAGTCCACCAGACACACACCCCCCTCGTAAAGAACCAGGTCCAGCAGAGACATCACCCTGACTCCTATCGTAAAAAGTCAGCAGCAGACCAGCACCCCTGCTCTGTAAAAAGATCCAGCCAAACAGCACCCCTTGCTGGATACAAGAAGAGTCCAGCAAACAGCACCACTCGTTCTCTCGGATAAAAACGTCCACGCAAAACAGCACCCCCTTCTCCTGGTAAAGAATGATCCAGCGAGACAGCACCCCCTCTATCTAAAGACACAATACACAAGACAGCACCCTCTCCTCTGTAAACAAGGCTACCACCAAGACAGCACCCCCTCGCTCTGTAAGGCAAGACTCCAGAAAGCACCCCTCCTTGGAAAGAACGTCCCCAAACACACCACCCACCTCTCTAAAGAAGTCCAGCAGAACCACCCCTGCTACTAGAAAAGTCCGCAGAACCACCCCTGCTCGTAAAAGCAATTGTCACCCAACAGCAGAACACATCCACCCCTCATTCTCTAGTAAAAATCCACACCACAAGCACAACACCCTGCTTCTGTAAAAAGGGTCCAGCAGAGAACACACCCCTCCTCTCGTAAAATATGTCCACCAAACAGCACCCCCTCCTCTCGTAAAAAAGGCCTTCTACTCTTCCCACACATTATTTAACACAAACCACACCCACTCGAAAACAAAGCGATACAGTCTGCTGCACCAATGCCAAAACTCTTCCACTACAAACTTCACAACCACACAACACCATTCTTGAAACCCGATTCGAACCTTCACAAAAACACACAGCTCAACTAACAGACAACATCCAAACAGACCAACATACTTTAAAACGTTTACCATCCTCTAGACATAGCTCCCTACAAGCTACCGTTATAATCCAACTCTTTTAAATTACAAACTTGCACTTCTAAGCTTTAATGAGCAATTATAGGAAGCTCAGATAAGATGTGTGTGTGTGTCTTGATTTATAGTCTTATCATTTCACATTCTTAGCCTTTTTAAATTATTTTTGAAAATATGTATGTGTGTGCATTTTATCATCGTTTGGTACCTTTGATCTTATTTTATTAATGGGATCTAATTTAATTGTACAATGTTTCATGACAATGAAGATATTAATTCATTGTTGGTGACATCATGTGGGAACAAGAAACCCTTAATGCTGGTTAGGGTCTGATTAACCCTGGTCCTCGTTTTCTGGAACTCACCCTGTCCTAAGGGTCAAAAGGTCCCATCTTCAACCCTGAAATAAAGCAGCTTCATTCAATGTTTACGGTTTTGGGTACTTGGACACATACTCACATTGCTGATTTAGTTGTGTCTGAGTTCAGTCAAGCACATACAATCTATATGTCTTATTGTGGATGTGTGCATTTAACAGAATTTCAGGTCATTCTGACCCCTGTAGAGAGTTCGAGGGTTAAATGTGTGTGTCTTCATGTGTGACTATTCATGTGTTTAAGTGTGTCTTCATGGGTCACTACAATGCATCTTTCCATAGAAACAGTTCCTTCCATCAGTGGTATTTTGCTGTTACATTCTTCTCACGAGGGAAAGACCAGCATTTCCCAATCCCCTTTGACTCCTAGAGGGTGGGAGATGGTAGAGGAATGTGTGGGACATACAATGGTAAAGGCAGGTTTAAACATTTATAAGAGGCATTAAAACAAAGTTCTTTACCACTGAAGGACACTGATGAGATGAATCATGGATGGGACCCAGATGATGTGGTGTGGTAGCTTACACTCGTAGTACAAACGGTTTCAGCCTCTATGATACAAGTGCTACACTATCTTCTTCATAATCCATAACAAGTCATAATCACACAGTGACTCTAAGATACTCATAAACAACTGCATCAAAATCCTTCTCCATACTAAAAGCTGGGACGAACTATAAATAATGGTTATTTGTACTAGTCTTGTAGTATGCAGAACTTCATTATATTGAAATCAGATCAAATCTGATGTGTGTCCAATACACCCAGATGAATGTACCATAGTGATGGTTCAGTGTAACAGTGTCCTGTTTGTAACGGTTAACCCTACCCCTAACCCACAATCCAATCAACTGGAACTCTAATGGATGGAAGAATGAATTATTGAGTGGCATTGATTGGACCAAATGCTTTTAGATTGAATAGAGGAGACTGAACAGAAAAGCAAGACCTGGGAAATGGAAGAGGAAAAACAGCATCCCATTAGCAAAGTACACTGGGATACATTAGCTTGTGTGACTGAGACCTCAACCTACTGTGAGGGTGAGATGAGGGTGAGTAGAGTTAGAGCGAGCTGATAATAGTGTTATCAGAGTTAGAGTTAGCAGGATAGCAGGCTGATAACCCTGCTATGCTTAGAAACCGCCCCTCAGGTTAATAGTGTTATCAGAGTTAGCAGAGGGGTTAGCAAGGTTAGCAAGGTTAGCAGAGGGGTTAGCAGAGGGGTTAGCAAGGTTAGCAAGGTTAGCAGAGGGGTTAGCAAGGCTTCCGCTCGCACAAAGGATTCTCGCTAGAGCCGGGGCAAGGGTACGTCTTACAGAAATGACTATGTCGAGTGACTCAACGTGAATGTAGGCGTTGGTCATTGTTCGTATGTACCATCAGAGTCCAGGAAGGTTTCCAGTTATAGATTTTTAATTGAAGGTTTCTGTATCTTCTGTTTTACAGGATCGTAGACAGAAGAGCGCAACGCATTGTTAGCGATCGGGGTTAGCACCGATCAGCGCTACTAGTTGCTTACGGATATACTATCGTATCCGAATTGCATGGCTGTGGACCAGCGTAGCCAGTGTTAGGCGAGAAGATCTCGAGAGTTGGACGGGCCAACCCAGTCTGGAAGAATGAGGACAGCGCCGAGAGTTCCCCGACAGATAGTTGGTCCCCTGTCGGTGCAGAAGCAGGAAGGTGAGGAGGACGCTTGAACTGTTTCCAGCAGGAGAGTGCGGTGGGCTCGGGGGTGCTCGCAGAGAAGGGCTTCCACATCGATCTGTAGGCAGCATGTCGTGTATCACTAGACCGTGATCCTGACCCTCCCGGAATGGCTCCCATCCCTCCCACCATCCCACCATCCCTCCACAGTCCACCCCTGCTGTCCGGGGACCTGTATTATAGTGGTGTCAAGAGACAAACAGGTCCGGTTGACTAGCTCGCGGGCGCATCGGAGTGGGTGTTTAATGCCTCTTATGAGGACCCTCCTCTCTCAAGTCTCAGGTGCTTCTTCTGCGAGTAAGGGTACCGCGCAGTTAGCCCGGCAGTGTGCATCGGGGGAAATTTCCTCTGTATGGCTGGCCGCTTGACGTGGAGAAGAGCTCTCTCCCCCCGAGTCCCCCCCTCACACCATCCTTGAACTTTCACTCCTAAACCCGCCTCACTCAGCCCGAGTTGCCAGACTGCGGGCGTGGCTGCTTCACCCGTCTAAAAGAGGGCCTATAGACGAGGATTCAACCAGAGAGGAACATCACACGTGACCCGAGGCACGTGTTGGTGAGCGACGTTCGTGGCGGGAAAGCCTTCTGTCAGCCGGCTTACGGCGCTAAACGTGTATCATAGGACGCACACATAAGCATTGGCCGTATACTCCAGTCTTCTTATGCAGGTTGCGAGATCTATATGTCCGCGAGAACCTTCGCAAACGTCTTAGAAAGAACCATGAAGACAAAGACAGTTCCAGATGGCCCACTGTAGGGCATTCAGCCCACGCACAAACCTAGGCGATTCCAGCGTGGCTCTCTTCAAGCGAGGTTGTCAGGACAAGTGGATATCAGCCAAAACAAAAGATGGTGTTTTTAGCCTCGTTTTAGTGATTGTGTCCACAATATTGGATCCTCTCGGCACACAGGCAGAAATGTCTTGTAAAGTGTGCGCAAGAGCCTCGATAATCCGTGTGGTGGTGGTCATTTGAAGCAGTTTGTACTAGGTTCTGTAGTGATGATCTTGGTGTGTTGTGGCGACCACACACCTTCCATATACCATGTGGGTTCAGTAGATTAGAGTGTGAATGATGGTTTAAGGTCGATGCGCTTGCCTAATAACTATAGTCATTAGATTATTCAAACATGCGCTTGTAAGAGAATGGGGTAGTGGGTAATTATGTACACAAATACCATCCTCTCCCCCTCTTCTCTCCCCCTCTCCCCCTCTTCTCTCCCCATCTCCCCCTCTTCTCTCTCCCTCTCCCCCTTTTCTGTCTGCTCCCTCTCTCCCCTCCTGTATCTTTTTCCTCCCCTCCTCCTCCTCTCTCCGTGATGGCTTCAGCTTCTTGGCCAGGTTCTCACTGCTCTCTGGAGAGTCCACCTGCAAAGGGGAGGAGGAGGGGGAGGCATGCCGGGGTGGGGCGGCATGGACAGGCAGCCTCATGAGAGGAGGAATGGAGACATTGTCTAGGATCTTGCGTCGGACGTGGCAAGAGGAGTCGTAGGAGAAACGGAGCAGCGTGAGGATGAGGTACTCGGGCGCAGCCACCACCCTCATCCCCCGCTCCGCACGCCGCAGAGCACAGCAGCGTTCGCAGAAGTAGGCGTTGTCCTCATCCAGGATCTCTGGAGCCAGGAAGTAATTAACCAGGTCAGGCACAGACAAAGCCGGCTGTTCAGCTGCCCTAACTTGGCCTGCATCGGCTGCAGGAGTGTGAGCAGGTGAGGTGCCTCTCTCCTCACCACCCCCGTTAACGGACCCCTGGGCTGGGCGATGAGGCTCGTCAGACGGCCTGAACGCCAGGGACAGGTCGGTGAAGGGTTCCTGGTTCTCTGACACGCTGTTGCAGGTCAGACAGCGCACCGCCGTACTAACACGCCCGCCAAACATCCGTTCGATCAGTGTTTCGCCACACACCTCTTCCTCACCCCCAGAATCACCGTCGGGGGAGACGACATTCGGCTTGGCTGGAAGAAGGGCCTGGAGGGTCTTCTCCTCTTCGTGTAACCTTGGTGACAGGAGACAGGGAGGGGAGGAGGAGGGAGGAGGTTATAGTGGGTGAGTTTAGTACCAACCGTTCTAAAGAGGAAGGACCAAAAGAAGGAAACCCGACAGATGGACGGACGGACAAACAGAGATGGAAACAAACAGACAGACAGGTACCTGTCTAGGATAGACAGACAGACAGACAGACAGACACACACCTGTCTAGGACAGACATAGAGACAGACAGACAAACACACAGACACCTGTCTAGGACAGACACACAGACAGATACACAGAAAGGTACCTGTCCAGGAGGAAGCGGAGGTATTCAGAACAGTCCTGCTGGGAGCCAGCGTTGAACCAGGGGGGGCGAGACACCTCCAGGAAGCTCCTGGGAGAGAACGCTGCCCTCTGGAGGACAAACACACACACAGCCTTTAAAACAGGGGAGGGAGGGAAGGAAGGTGGATGATGGAGAAGTGGAGGGTGGGAGGGAAGAAAGGAGGGAGAGGGGATGAAAGGAGGGTAGATGGAGGAGTGGAGGGTAGGAGGGAAGAAAGGAGGGAGAGGAGCAGACCTGAGTGTGGGCCAGGAAAGCGAACAGTAGCTGTAGTTTCTTCATCAGCGTGTGGGCGTCATTCAGACGTAACGACAGAACCTGCCTCCTGAAACTGAGAGATGGAGGAAGAAAGGGAGGTGAGTGTGGTTGGTTAATACTCCAATAGTGTGTGTGTGTGTGTGTGTGTGTGTGTGTGAGACTGACTCTGTGGTCATGAACAGGGTCTGAATGATGCTGTTCATGTAGCAGGTGTTTCCCAGGTTGACCAGGCCGGTGTGTCCAGTCTCAGAGCGTCCAGCCAGCTGTACCACTCCAGACGAGCTGGGCTGAGATGTCCAGGCTGCCTGGTCCAGAACCAGCTTCATCTGTCCCTCACTGGGCCTGGGCAGGTCCTGGACACACACACACACGAGGCACAAGCACACGTAATTTACTGCTGGGTTCAAAATTGAGACCATTTGGCTCTAATATGCTCCTGAACCTACAACCTGAATTGTGGAAAAGTTCTGATGTTTTTTTTGTAAAAAAACAAAACAAAAAAAACATTAAAGCTAAAAGACTTTTATATCACCAAACTTTTGAAAGTTGTGAGCATCAAGTGCCAAGATACATTAGAGGCCTGAACTGTGTGTTCAGCACTCTGTCCTGACCTCACCTCGATGACCTCCATATTAACAAGATAACTCCTTTCTGACCTCACCTCGATGGCCTCCATATTAACAAGAGTACTCCTTCCTGACCCCACCTCGATGGCCTCCATATTAACAAGAGTACCCCTTTCTGACCTCACCTCGATGGCCTCCATATTAACAAGAGTATTTCTTTCTGACCTCACCTCGATGGCCTCCATATTATTAAAGGTACTCTGTCCTGACCTCACCTTGATGGCATCCAGGATGCAGTCGTAGAGGTCTGGGAAGCCGGAGTACTGGTACATCATGCAGTGGACCAGCTCAGTGAACTGCAGCAGGAAGGCGCTGCTGCTGGGCAGACCGTCACTCCTCAGAGACTGAACCAGAGGCAGCACGTGAGGAAGCACCTGGGGAGGTACCAGGTGAGTTAGACTGTGTAGGAGGTACCAGGTGGGTTAGGGTGTGTAGGAGGTACCAGGTGGGTTAGACTGTGTAGGAGGTACCAGGTGAGTTAGACTGTGTAGGAGGTACCAGGTGAGTTAGACTGTGTAGGAGGTACCAGGTGGGTGCGTGTGTGTTTTAGTACCAGGTTGTTCGGTCATGTGGTGTTTGTGGTTTTGTGTGTGTTGTGTGTTTGTAGAGACCAGGTGGTTAGACGTTAGAGTACCAGGTTGTTAGACTGTGAGGACGTACCAGGGGAGTACCAGGGAGTAGACGTTGTAGAGTACCAGGTGTTAGGGTGTGTGGCTTGCGGTCGATTGGTACCAGTCGTTAGTTGGTGTGTGGGTAGAGTACCAGTGGTTAAAGTGTGTGTAGAGACCATGGTTAGTGTTGTAGAGTACTAGTGGGTTTTAAAGTTGTTTGTGTGTAGAGGTTACCAGTGGTTAACTGCTTGTAGAGTACCAGTATAAGACGTTAGGAGGTACCAGTGAGTACCAGGGAGTTAGACCGTTAGGAGTACCAGGGGTAGGTGTGTTGTGCGTGTCGAATACCCAGGGGCTTAGTGGGTTGTAGAGGTACCAGGTGGGTTTAAAGTTGTGTAGAGACCAGTGCGTGATGTGTGTTAGAGGTACTAGTGGTTAAAGTGTGTGTAGGAGGTACCAGGTGGGTTAAGGTGTGTGTGTAGGAGGTACCAGGTGGAAGGCCTCAGGAGAATGCTGGAAGCTGAGCAGCATGTGAGCGAGGACCGCTAGCGCCCCCTGTCTCACGATGGGGTACCACAGACGGTTCAGCACCTGCATACACAGAACACACCAACAAGCTAACACACCAACAAGCTCACACACCAACAAGCTAACACACCAACAAGCTAACACACCAACAAGCTCACACACCAACAAGCTCACACAACAACAAGCTCACACAACAACAAGCTCACACACCAACAAGCTAACACACCAACAAGCTAACACACCAACAAGCTAACACACCAACAAGCTCACACACCAACAAGCTAACACACCAACAAGCTCACACAACAACAAGCTCACACAACAACAAGCTCACACACCAACAAGCTAACATACCAACAAGCTCACACAACAACAAGCTCACACACCAACAAGCTCACACAACAACAAGCTCACACACCAACAAGCTCACACAACAACAAGCTCACACAACAACAAGCTCACACACCAACAAGCTCACACAACAACAAGCTCACACACCAACAAGCTCACACAACAACAAGCTCACACACCAACAAGCTCACACACACACCACCAACAAGGTCACACACACTAATAATAAGCTCACACACACACACACTAATAACAAGCTCTTTGCAGGTCCAGCTACACAGCTGTAGCCATAAACAACTGCTGTCAACAGCTCCACCACTGAGCTTCATCTATCTACAGCTACCATTAGCATCTCAGCTACCATTAGCATCTCAAGCTACCAGTAGCATCTCTAGCTACCAGTAGCATCTCAGCTACCAGTAGCATCTCAGCTACCAGTAGCATCTCAAGCTACCATTAGCATCTAAGCTACCAGTAGCATCTCAAGCTACCATTGGCATCTCAACTACAGCTACAAGTAGCATCTCAGCTACGAGTAGCATCGCAACTACCAGATACAGTCTACAGTAACATCTCAGCTACCAGACACAGTCTACAGTAACATCTCAGCTACCAGACATAGTGTACAGTAACATCTCAGCTACCAGACACAGTGTACAGTAACATCTCAGCTACCAGACAGTCTACAGTAACATCTCAGCTACCAGACACAGTCTACAGTAACATCTCAGCTACCAGACAGTCTACAGTAACATCTCAGCTACCAGACACAGTGTACACTACCATCTCAGCTACCAGACAGTCTACACTTACATCTCAGCTACCAGACACAGTGTACACTAACACCTCAGCTACAAGTCATAGGGTAAAGTTCCATCTCGTCCCAGTCTACATGAACAGTGATGTGTGGTGAGTTGTTTACCAGCTCTATCTTCAGCAGAGTAACGTCTATGAGGATGGTGAACTTCTGCACGGAGGCCAGGCCCTTCAGCAGGGCGATCACCCAGGTGTCCACATGGTGTGCCAGCGGCCACGACAACCAGTCTATCATCCTGCACACACCAGGAAGAACAGTTTAGGGTTGGTTGATTTATTGACTAAAGGTTGATTGATTGATTGATTCCAGCCACAGAGAGACAATTAGAAAAACAAGACACACATATAGACACAGACAGACAGGCAGAGCAGACAAGCAAAGCAGACAGACAGGCCGGCGGACAGACAGACAGGTCGACAAAGAGGCAGACAGAGAAGCAGACAGACAGACAGACAGACAGGTCAACAGAGAGGCAGACAGAGAAGCAGACAGACAGGCAGACAGACAGACAGGTCGACAGAGAGGCAGACAGACAGGCAGACAGACAGGTCGACAGAGAGGCAGACAGAGAGGCAGACAGACAGGTCAACAGAGAGGCAGACAGAGAAGCAGACAGACAGGTCAACAGAGAGGCAGACAGAGAGGCAGACAGACAGGCAGACACCTGCAGAGGGCCTTGGTCATGCTGGCATCCCTGACGTTCTGGTCGGTACTGAGGCTCCTGATGAGCACGGTGATCATTTGCAGAGGGATGTGCTGCACCAGGCTAGCCAGGGCAATAGACGGCTCAAAGGATGGGTCTGCAGGCAGGGAGAGAGGCCGAGACATGAGATATCTACACTATGACGTGACAGTCCACCTGCAGCTCCACTGTGATGGAGAACATCAGAGGATCTCA
>BROE01000012.1:17378571-17437592 GCA_036571765.1 Plecoglossus altivelis | reverse complement strand
AGAGAGATTAACCCCTGTTAGGTAAATGTGTGTGTGCTTGTAAGCGTACCTATGTAAGTGTGTGGATTTAGCTTCATACAGACAGCAGACCAACACCTAGCCCAGCCTAGACCAGCCTAGCCTAACCCAGCCCAGCCCAGCCCAAACCAGCTTCTCCTCCAGTCCAGCCCAGCCCTCCAGTCCAGCCCCCCAGTCCAGCCCCCCAGCCCAGCCCCAGCCCAGCCCAGCCCAGCCAGGCCCAACCTACCCTGCCAGCCTAATGCTACCCTAGCTTAGCCTAGCATAGCCTAGCCTACCCTACCCCAGCCCAGCCTACCCTACCCTAGCCCAGCCCAGCCCAGCCCAGCCCAGCCCAGCCGCATGTCCCAGCCTACCCTACCCTAGCCCAGCCCAGCCCAGCCCAGCCCAGCCCAGCACAGCCTACCCCAGCCCAGCACAGCCTACCCCAGCCCAATCCAGCCCAGCCAAGCGTAGCCTATCCTAGCCCAGCCTAGCTTAGCATAAATTAGCCTATCCTAGCCCAGCCTAGCCTATCCCAGCCTAGCCTAACCCAACGTAACCCAATCCAGCCACACAGTTTACCCGCAGCCCTGGAGAGCAGATGTGTTCGGCCTGGTTACTGCTTTGTCTTGTGAGTCTGTTTCAGTTTTATTGTTGTGTGGCCTCATACTTTTGACCTGTAGACACACAAAGCCCAGAGGAATGTGTGTGTGTGAGTGTTCACTGAGGCCATACATGGTGTTGGTAGTTGAACACGCACTGAGCGATGTTTGTTGTTTGGGTGGGCCTACCTGTATTGTGTCCAGGCCAGGTGTGTGTCCAGGCCAGGTGTGTGTTCAGGCCAGGTGTGTGTGAGTGTTCACTGTAACAAGCAGTAGGAGGAAACAGTTGGAAGCAGGAGTTTCATTGACTGTTCTCCTCAAGAGCACATAGACGAGTGTTTTATTATGTCGTTATCATGTGAACAACGTCAGTGGGTGACCTGATTGTCTGCGTGGCCTTGGGGAGGAGACATGCTGGGAGCAGTCATTTCCTGAGGAACGTTGATCCAGTGATGCAAAGCTGCAGGATCATGCTAATGCTAACCATAGCTAGCCTATAAGCTTGGGTCATTAACAAGGGCAAAACAGCTGTAATAGAAAAGTAAGTTGTAGTAAAACAGTATAGAAGCTTCTGTGTTTGGTCTTGGTAAGTAATGAAGTACAAATACTTACAGTACTTAAGTCAATGTTTCTATATCTACACTTTCTACTACATTTAAGGGTCAGACCTTTATACTTTCTCCTCTCTCCTCCTTTCACTGTGGAAAGAAAACTTCTTTTTTAACTTTTTCGTGTCATGTTGTGTGTGAAAAGAGTTGAAAGGTTGAAAAAGGGTAGTGGACATGACTGATAATGGTGACGTTCATGATCACCAATGGCCTTATAGGAGGGAGACGTCTGAAAAAGAACTCCTGGCAAATGCACTGCATGTCTATAGTGTCTTTTAGTGTGATGTGAGGTTGAACAGGTAGTAGCCATGGTTACTAATAGTTACTTCTACTTATGTTCTTTGATATGTTCTTTAACTTGGGCAAAAAACCCATCAGTATCTTTCTACTTGAGTGAAGAATACTGTACGTTTACCATCTCTGTTGACATAGGTTGTGGAGATTTGATGTGCTACTACTTGTATTTGACATTTCAAAGACAGTCTTTCCACACAGCAAGTCCCCTGAGCAGCTATTTAGTGTTGAGAGGGACAGATTATGAGACACAGCTGAATCACAAAAATGTGATTTTTATCATCAGGACTCAAGTGATCGACTTGGTGCGTGATTTGTTATGCAGTGGTGGTATGACTTCCTGAAATGACTGAACCCTAACCCTAACCCTAAACTGCTTCATCCTAAAAGAAAGTTTTGACTGGGGGTTGAAGGTTAAAAGCAGTAGTCATGACGATATAAACACAGCAAATCTCTGAATTAAGGGTCAATGTGTGTGTGTGTATCTGGGGTGAGTGTGGGGGGAAGGGTGTCTGGAGGTAAATGAACTGGAAACTCTTTAAGTGGAGCAGTGGAGAGCGGGGGAGGTGGAGGAGGGGAGAGCAGGGGGAGGTGAAGGAGGGGGAGCCAGGGGGGAGTGGAGGAAGGGAAGAGCAGGGGGAGGTGGAGGAGGGGAGAGCAGGGGAGGTGGAGAAGGGTAGCCAGGGGGAGGTGGAGGAGGGGTCAGCCAGGAGGAGGTGGTAGGAGGGGAGAGCAGGGGGAGGTGGAGGAGGGGAGCCAGGGGGAGGTTGGAGGAGGGGAGGAGCAAGGGGGAGGTGGGGGAGGGGAGAAGCGGGGAGGTGGAGGAGGGGAGTAGCAGGGGGAGGTGGAAGGAGGGGGAAGCACAGGGGGGAGGGTGGAGAGGAGAGCAGGGGGAGGGTGGGAGGAGGGGAGAGCAGGGAGGTGGAGGAGGGGAGAGCAGGGGAGGTGGAGAAGGGTAGTTTTCCAGGGGAGGGGGGAGGGTGCAGGGGAGGTGGAGGAGGGGGAGAGCAGGGGGAGGTGAAGGAGGGGAGCCCAGGTGGGAAGGTGGAGGAGGGGAGAGCAGGGGAGGTGGAGGAGGGAGAGCAGGGGAGGTGGAGGAGGGTAGCCAGGGGGAGGTGGAGGAGGGGAGCCAGGGGGATGGGGGGGAGGGGGGACACATTTGGAGCACTTGGACCATCATTCCTCACAGTTTTTCTGAAAGTGTTCAGGTATCTATATCACACAGAGGCATCTATGAAATATCACAATATGATAGTGATATCAGACCATTTGAATGGGACTGACAATGATGTAGAGAAACAGTTAATCAGAGCTCTGTCAGACATTAACCTGACAGACATCTGCCTGGTGTCTGTCTGTCTGTCTGTCTGTCTGTCTGTCTGTCTGTCTGCTCTACACTTGCCGGTCTGTCTGCTCTAGACCTGTCTGTCTGTCTGATCTACGCCTGCCTGCTTGCCTGCTCGCCCCCCCGCCCGCCCGCCGGCATGCCTGCCTGTCTGTCTGTCTGTCTGTCTGTCTGTCTGTCTGCCTGCCTGTCTGTCTGGCTGTCTGTTCTACACCTGTCTGTCTAGGTTAAGGTTAAGATTTGGCACATTCTTTACAGCTGTAGGTAAGGCTAAAGTGAGCTTTTAAGTGACCTATAGTGATGGTGTCTGTGTTCAGTGGTACAGTCTCTAAGAGGGATCAAGTCTAATGAAGGTGAATCGAGTTTTGGAGACACTACACCTGTATAGTGTGTGTGACATATGCACCACCTGTATAGTGTGTGTGATATATGCACCACCTGTATAGTGTGTGTGTGTGACAGAGTCGCTACACCTGTAAAGTGTGTGTGTGACAAACACACTCCGCCAGTGAAGTGTGTGTGTGAGTGTAATGATTAAAGGATGGATTGATGGGATCCTTCCTTCACTCATTATCATGTGTATTGATGGTTGTAAACTGTTAACTGTTAACTGGTCTGCTCACCACAACACTCAATCCCTCTGCAGTACATCTGTGTTCTGGTCTACATACTCTCACACACACACACACACACACACTGTCTCATACAAACTGAACACACACAAACTTCTAAAACTCTTCTATTACAAATGAAAAGAAAGAGAATCACAACCACAAGTCCCTTATTCTGGTGTCTGCTTCTCTCAGTCTCTCCATGTTAATATGGCCCCTCCTGTGAGTGGCCCAGAGCAAGGGGGGCTGTTTTGATTGGTTCTTGAGACTGCAACCTCTCCCTCTGGTCCTGAAACGTTGACAAGCAGGAAGACTTATCCTGCGTTTCAGGTTTCTCTCCCTCCCTTTCAGTCCCTCTCTCCCTCCCCCTCCCCCTCTCTCCCTCCCCCTCTATCTTTTAGCCGGTCTCTTAGTTGCTCTGTGAGGTGCGAGTTGTTTGCCTAGCTGAAGCCATGCTAGGACCATTGTTGTTATGTACACACACACACACGCACACACACACACGCACACACACGCACACACACGCACACACACGCACACACACGCACACACACCATGCCATTTGTCTTATACTGACATGACAGGCTGGGTCATCCTCATTGGGAGAATCACACTTCCTGCTTTGATAAGTCAGTTAGAAACCACACTTCCCATCAGCCACCTCATGTGTAATGTTAGGTCTTACTCGCTTATTAGTTACACTGAGTCACAGTGTTTGTGCAACAGGTGCCTTTGTGCGTGCATTTCATGGTCTCCACCCTTCTTCTCGCTGTCGTTCCAGTCTGAACTTCCTTCCCTGGTTAAAGTCCACTAACATACACACATCACACACACATACTCCTCTCACACACACCTCACACACTCCTCTCACACACACCTCACACACACACTCTCCTCTCAAACACACATCACACACACACACTCCTCTCTCTCACACACACCGCACACACACACACTCCTCTCAAACACAGACACACACTCTTCACACACACAAGCACCTGCTTGACTCCACCTCCACCTGTCTTAGTCTGGCCCCTGCTGGGGCTATGGTTCAGGTCCGGTGTGTGTACGTGTGCGTGCATGTGACCGTGTGTGTACGTGTGCGTGCATGTGACTGTGTGTGTGTGTGCTTAGTGCCCTGCTGTGCCTGTCTCATGGAGGGGAAACAGTTTGGAGCTGAACAGCAGAGCTGGTGCACAGCAGAACAACAAGGGTACTTGACACATCTTTACTCCTCCTATATCTGTCTGTTTAATATACTTCTGTCTGCATTGGTGTTATTTACTTATCACATCTTTATTTTTAGTTTATAACTATGTTTTCTGTTTTGTCGTGTGTTGGGTTTAGCTCACTGAATCAGCTGAGCTGTTTGAAGGCAGTGTTAAGTGTTGTTTGCTGGTGTTTGACATATTTTCAAAGAAAGTTTAAACGGTTGTTTCTGTGGTGTGTACAGACGTTTCTCTTAGTGTTGGGATTGTCATGATTCACAGTTGCAAAGTTTGGTGTAATCATTGTCAAACTGTCTGGAAGTTAGTTACTGTACAGCGTCAGTTACGGTACAGAGTCAGTTACTATACAGAGTCAGTTACTATACAGAGTCAGTTACGGTACAGAGTCAGTTACTATACAGCGTCAGTTACTATACAGAGTCAGTTACGGTACAGAGTCAGTTACTATACAGAGTCAGTTACGGTACAGAGTCAGTTACTATACAGAGTCAGTTACTATACAGCGTCAGTTACGGTACAGAGTCAGTTACTATACAGAGTCAGTTACTATACAGAGTCAGTTACGGTACAGAGTCAGTTACATTTAACGAGTCAGTTACTATACAGAGTCAGTTACATTTAACGAGTCAGTTACATTTAACGAGTCGGTTACATTTAACGAGTCAGAGTTTGCACTGTGCTCATCGTTTCTGTAGACATGTTTGAGTCTGTGGAGGAAGACATTTTGAATCAGTCCCACACACACACACACAAACACACAAGCAATAGCTGTTAAGTTTGGTTGCTGTGTGTTGTGAGCCGATACTTTTGCGTGTTTGTGTGTGCGCGCGTATGTGTGATGCTTCAAAGCAACATGGCGCCCTGCTATCTAGTGCTGTTTTTCAATGTCACTCAGGCCAGAGGGCAGGAGATGTGTAACTGCTTAGTTACATCAGAAAAACATTGATGCACAGTGCCGACATTTAAACTCCTATGAACACAGGATTGTGAGAGAGGGGTGAGAGAGGGGTGAGAGAGGGGTGAGAGAGGGGTGAGAGAGTGAAAGAGGGGTGAGAGAGGGATGAGAGAGTGAGAGAGTGAGAGAGGGGTGAGAGAAGGGTGAAAGTGAGAGAGGGGTGAGAGAGTGTGAGAGAGGAATGAGAGAGAGCGAGAGAAGGGGGGTGAGAGAGGGGAAGAGAGGGGTGAGAGAGTGAGAGAGGGTGAGAAAGGGGGAGGGAGGGGGAGAGAGGTTCTGAGGTGCAGACACTGCAGAGTCCAGAGGGTCGTCAGGTCATCTGGAAAGCTGAATAAGTTATTTTTCAGCCAGTTTTCTCCCAAACTGTGAGTTAGCGTGAAGACACTCAGCAGTCGTGGTAATGAGCAACTATCACACATAGCTGACCTCCAACCCTCAGGGACCTTGGAAGCAGACTTTATCCCTTGTCAGTCCCTGGTCCAATCAAATCATAACTGCTTAACTGTTGCTTCCTGCAACAGCCAATGTCGTAAAACACCTGTGTGCATCCTCCAAAGGCGTCCCATAATCCTTTGGGTCAGTGACCTCTGACCCTTAACCTCTGACACCTGTTCATCCCCTGTTTGGGTTAGTGACCTCTGACCCATAACCTCTGACACCTGTTCATCCCCTGTTGGGGAGCTGAATTTCAGGTGAATGTTTAACCCTTGGTAACTATGAACTCTCCTTCTCGCTCTCTCCTTCTCTCTCTCTCTCCCTCTCTCTTTCTCTTCCTCCCTCTCCCTCTCTCTCTCTCTCTCTTCATCTCTCTCTTCCTCTCTCTCTTCCTCTCCCTCTCCCTCTCTCCCCTCTCTCTTCCTCTCTCTCTCTCTCTTCCATCTCTCTCTCTCCCTCTCTCTCTCCCTCTCTATTACCTCTCTTTCTTTATCTATCTGACTCTGTATGTGGGGGTTGTGATTTGAATTGCCCATGGTTAATCATCTACCCACTGCTAGCTTAGGTTTGTTCCACACACACACACACACACACCACCGCACACACCTCTGTACACCTGTACACACACATACCACCTCACACACCTCTGTACACCTGTACACACACATACCACCTCCACCGCAGAATTCTGTAAAGGTGAGCTCTTGCCAAGCTAGCACAATGATGAGATTACAGGCTAAAGAATGAATAATCTTTCCTCTACTTCTTCTTTCCCTCCTTCTTCTCTCTCCTCCGCCTACACACAAACACCACACACACAAACACCACACACACACACACAAACACCACACACACACCACACACACAAACACACACACCACACACACACAAACACCACACACAAACACACACACCACGCACACACAAACATAACCAAACCCTTGGACATGTAGAGAGTGTCCTGTTCTCGCTTCCCTCAGGAACAGAGACCCTAAGCTGCCTGTTTCATGGTATCAGTTCTTCTCTCATAAACTGAGGAGTGGGAAGGAGAAACAGTCTGAGAAGAGGCCATTTCAAGGGAGTTTACATCCTGGTTGGAAGCCATGATGTCTTTGTCAGAATGACAAAGCTGAATATGCATTTCCTGATGGGTGACCTTTGGGCCTATATCTAGTTGTGTGTTGCCCTTAGTTACTCTATCTGGGAAGGGTTTGTGGTAGAGGTGAACTCAGCAGTAAGCTGTGTGACTGAGGAGAGTCAGAGGACCATAAACAGCACTGTAAAACTGACAGATCATGTGGAGCTAATAAATCTACACGCAGCTGATAGAGAGTCTGTGTTGGAACAAGATATAAAGGAGTCGCTATCAATTTCATCATTTATTGGTTGATCTAGATTTACCAGATTTCTGTATACCCAGAAAGGTACTGGACGTTACTCTGAAAATGTAGCCTGGAGATTAAGATCCAGTTTTTGTAGTGTTCTTTTGGTTGGTATCTCTTGCTTTCTCTAGGTGTGTCTCTCCTTGATTCTCTGTCCCTTTCTGTCTCTATGTCTCTAGTTCCTTCACCCTCTCTCCCCCTCTCTCTCCATTCTCCCCCTCTCTCTCCATTCTCCCCCTTTCTCTCCATTCTCCCCCTCTCTCTCCATTCTCCCCCTCTCTTTCCATTCTCCCCCACTCTCAATTTCAGGCTAAGATTCCAGTTCTGAAGTGACTTTAATACCTCCAACCTTGAATGTACCTGTGTGTGTGTGTGTGTGTGTGTGTGTGCGTGCGTGCGTGTCCGTTTGACCGTAGGTGGGATATTGGGTGAGGTTATGCGTGTGCGTATCCATGGTTACAAAGCTTTGCAACGTTTTACCCTTTGTGAGCTGGACCTTCTGCTGGCAAAGTCTAGGCACACAAACACACACAAACACACATGGTAAGGTTCCTGCTCATAGCTAGTCCATGATTGAAGTTGTGAGCAGGGGGTTTAATACACAGTTTGGTGTTTTTCCGTTCCCCGGACCTGCAGGGTGTTAGTGAGAATAAGAGGTTTATGTTGGGGAAGCCGATTTGAGATTGTTCTCTGTTCTGTCTTTATGAGCCCTTTAATGAAGCAGGTGTGACTGGCTCTCCCTCAGGTCAGCACCGGGGCCCTCTGCTGGTGGCAGCTAGTATTTCATCTGTTAGATCAGAGGCCTTTCACCTGCTGTGGACTCACAGTAGAGGGTTATGTATACCACAGTCCTACACACCAGCCCCTGCGCACACACACATCCTAGCATGTGACCCAGGCTTAATCAGTGAACCCTGAGCTGGGGTTTACAGCCTCTCATTCAGTGTTCCAGGGGTCAGAGGTCAGATCAGAGAGCCTGAACAACAACAGGCTGTAAAAAGGTTCTCTGGATCATTTACCGACGCTCCTCCTCCTCGTGACAAGCTGAAGGATGAAGAAGGAATACATGACTAATGTTATTGTTTTATTTCACAGGGCATGGAATATAAAACGATATTCCAGTTGTTTCATACAAGTCACAAGGCTCTACTGGCTCACTGCACCATGTCTTGTCTCTCGTTCAATCCAGACCAGCGTCTCATCTCTATCTGTATTTACCTCAAACGTTAACCTTTCACCACCTCTGCTTTTTCCAGGCCTTGGATCTGATTGGATGGTTTTGTCAGAATGACGGCCGAAGATCCCGCCTCCTCCTCTTCCTCAGCCATGAGCAGTAACTCCGCCCCCTCCAAGCCCTCTGGCCCCTCCCTTCTTTCTCTCCAGCGACCAATCCCAGTGCCAGAGGGTGTGGCGGGAGCTCCGAATGAGGGCTCCCTGGTGGCCCTCATGGAGCGCACTGGCTACGGCATGGTCCAAGAGAACGGCCAGCGCAAGTACGGCCCCCCCCCAGGCTGGGTCGGCACCTCGCCCCCCCGGGGCTGCGAGATCTTTGTGGGGAAGATCCCTCGGGACGTGTACGAGGATGAGCTGGTCCCCGTGTTTGAGTCCGTGGGTCGCATCTACGAGATGCGGCTGATGATGGACTTTGACGGCAAGAACCGCGGCTACGCCTTCGTCATGTACACACAGAAACACGAGGCCAAGAGGGCCGTCCGCGAGCTCAACAACTATGAGGTTCGTCCAGGTCGGCTGCTAGGCGTCTGCTGCTCTGTGGACAACTGCCGCCTGTTCATCGGTGGGATCCCCAAGACCAAGAAGCGTGAGGAGATCCTGGAGGAGGTTTCCAAGGTGACGGAGGGCGTTCTGGATGTGATCGTGTACGCCAGCGCTGCAGACAAGATGAAGAACCGTGGCTTTGCCTTCGTGGAGTACGAGTCACACCGCGCAGCTGCCATGGCACGCAGGAAGCTGATGCCCGGACGCATCCAGCTGTGGGGACACCAGATCGCTGTGGACTGGGCGGAGCCAGAGATTGACGTGGATGAGGATGTCATGGAGACAGTGAAGATCCTGTATGTCCGGAACCTGATGATGGAGACCAGTGAGGAGACCCTCCGACAGGTCAGCAGGATAGGGATGGTTATGAATGTGAGTCACACACAGAACACTTCCTTTCTCTTTCTTGACCTTCTTCCTCAACCTGCAGGTTTTCAGCCAATGGAACCCGGGATGCGTGGAACGTGTTAAAAAGATCCGCGACTACGCGTTTGTCCACTTCTCGTCTCGCGACGATGCGGTCGTGGCCATGGAGCATCTGAACAACACGGAAGTGGAGGGCTCCTGCATCGAAGTGACGCTGGCCAAGCCCGTGGACAAGGAGCAGTACACGCGTTACCAGAAGGCTTCCAAGGGGGGCGCTACAGCAGCCGTGACAGCTGCTCCGGAGGCATCTCAGCAGAACTACGTGTACCAGTGCGACCCCTACACCCTGGCGTACTATGGCTACCCCTACAGCACACTCATAGGACCAAACAGGGAATATTTCGTCAAAGGTTAGAGCCTGTTTTCTACTGCTGTTGTTGCTGTTATTCACAGTAGCTGGAGATACAAGCCTGGTTTTATGATCTGTCTGACTATAATGTAAGTTTTAATGACCTTGTTTCTGGTGATCTAAAGCGTTTGAGTACAGACACAGAATAGCACTTCCTGTTTCATCACACGGGAGCATATTTTAGAACCAGGCTTGATAAGACACCAATGTTCTAGACTTTGACTCAAACCGCTTCCCAGGTTTTAGCCAATTTAGTTTGATTTGTACTGCCAGAGAAAACACCAGTGATCATTTAACAAACAAGACCACCACAAATTTACATTGAATTTGTGTTGAATTTAAAATGAACATTTAGCTACACATGAATCCTTGAATCTTGATTGAGAGGGATTCATGATGAGAATCACACGTTTCTGTTGAGAAACTTCATAAAGTACAACATGGAAAACCTGCTGTACTGGCTGAATGTTTGTGACAGACCTGGGACCAATAATTGAGGTTGTTCACCTGAAAATCATTAGCACTCAGTGCCAACTTTGATGTAAATTAAACTGGAGATTCTGGAGATTTCTGGAGATTTTCAAAAATCTTCAAAAGGTATTAGAATGGTTTGTTGACCTGGGTCTGTGGGTGGTTGAAGGGAGAAAAATTGTTTCAAGACTTTCACAATCGTGTTTTGGTTTTCTCTCCAAAGGAGGCCCAATGATACAGACCAATGGTAATCTCTCACATCCTTATTGGCTACTCCTACTTAAACCCTTATCCAATTAAAAATAAGCTTCCTTGTCACATGACAAACTCTCTTGGCTTTTGTAACATCTTCCTGTCCTGCTGTTTTCCCCATTTGGACTAAAATACACTTGAGTGTAGCTCTGATAGGGAAGACTATTGCAACAGTGTCACATGATTAATATGTCAAAGTAGGTCCTTTTCCTCTGTGATGGCTGCATTTAAATATAACCCATGAACAGACACACCCTGAAATGACACAAAGGCAGTTTTAGTTTTTCTAGTGAAAGTCAGCCAGTCCAGTTGGAAACTGGAATATTATTTCCCCAGCAGGGGATTGGCTGTACGATTTAAAGGCTGAAAACTTCCATCTAGATGACCGTAGCTTCCACTAGTATTTAAAAATACAAGTCAGCAGTCAGTGTTCCAACAGCTCCTCAGCCTGCCACGCTCATCAGCGCCCCCTGTGGTGTGGTTGTTCAGCAGGTACGGTACGAGGCCGTGGGCGGGCCACACCTGCTAGCCGTACGCCCGGCCCGCGGGGGTCCTACCTGGGAGGCTACTCTGCTGGCCGCGGCATCTACAGCCGCTACCATGAGGGCAAGACCAAGCCGTCCGACAAATCCTACGAGCTGGTGCCCGGCCTGGAGCTGGCAGCCTCCGTCAACCCAGTCGGCATCAAACCTGGAACAAGTCAGTAGGACAGACTCACCCCAGCCCCTGAGCGCCTTAAACTCCCATCTCCCCCACTCTGCTACCTCTCAACCCTGCAGGGGAGTGAGTGCCTTAAACTCCCATCTCCCCCACTCTGCTACCTCTCAACCCTGCAGGGGAGGGCTGCCCCAACTTGCTGGTTGCCACTAGATGGTCATGGAAGAACAGACTCATAAGTAGATATTGAAGTGTTGTAGGGTACAATGACTGGTGAGGACCTCCAGTGTTTAAAGATGCTGAACATGCAAAAGGGTAGGAGGCTTGACATAGTTGAAGAGGTTCTTTCTAGCATGGCCAGATAGTGACAACCTCCCTTTGTTTCTAAACCTACTCTCTCCATTTCTGGGTATTGTGTCTGTGGTCTTTCTGCATCTCTTTAGATCTCTCCAGATCTGCTTTCAACACTAACATTCTTCTAATCCTGCTCAGGAAACCATGCAACATCACATTGTCTGTGACAATCTACCAGTTCCCCTGATTTCCTCCAAACCTTCTTCTCCAATCACCAGCTGTGTACACTTTGTGTGATTACTGACATCATTCATTGGTTGATTTGAGGTCTGGTACTTCGTCACAATTGATCTGTTCCTGATCGGAACAGGATTCCACAATCCAAGTCGACAAGCAACGAATCAAAGGATCAACTTGGGCCAGTCTGAAAAGGACTTTTGTCCATTTAAAACAATGAGTGACGTTGTGTTGGCCATGTGTGTGTATTTCGGGGGGGACCTGGGTTGAAGATTATCCAGAGCACAGTGGCACCTTAATCCAAGTCACACCCCCAGAACACACTGCAAGCTTGTGGAACTTCCCTCCTTCTGCTTCTCTGCCAGACTTCTCACTCCTCTCAGCCTCCCCTCATGCCATTCTCTGTCCACATGCCAATTCAAATCTCACTCCACCTTTGCCCATTTTGTGTATGTTCTTGTGTGTCTCTCCTCTCTATGTCTCTCTGTATGTGTAAGTCTCTCTCTCCCTCCCTCTATGTCTCTCTGTATGTGTGTCTCTCTCTCCCTCCCTCTATGTCTCTCTGTATGTGTGCGTCTCTCCCTCCCTCCCTCTATGTCTCTCTATATGTGTAAGTCTCTCTCTCCCTCCCTCTATGTCTCTCTGTATGTGTGCGTCTCTCCCTCCCTCTCTCTATATGTCTAAGTCTCTCTCTTCCTCTCTCTATGTCTCTGTATATGTGCGTCTCTCCCTCCCTCTATGTCTCTCTCTATGTGTATGTCTCTCCCTCCCTCTATGTCTCTCTCTATGTGTATGTCTCTCCCTCCCTCTATGTCTCTCTCTATGTGTATGTCTCTCTCTGCTTGATGCTCATGCCTGTATGCTTTGCATCTGTGTGTAGTGCTGCACATGTATGTGTTCTGATGCGTGTGTAGATATGGTTTGTGTGTGTGTGCATCACTCTCACATGTGTGTGTGTGCATCACTCTCACGTGTGTGTGTGCATCACTCTCACGTGTGTGTGTGCAGTGGCCATGCCAGCGCTAGGGGGACAGTACCCAGTGTTCCCTGCCAAGCTGCTGGAGGAGGGCAAGATGCACGCGGTGGAGCACCTGATGAACCCTCTAGCTCTGCAGCATGAACACGCCAGTGCCCCTCCCACCGTCATGCCTGCTGTGTCCACCCCCCCACCCTTCCAGGTACACACACGTGCAGACAGAAAGCATGTAGACAGAAACATATGAAGATGTCCGCACATTTTACATACTTACACAGATATACACAACAGACACACATATCAACCCCACAGCTACAAGGGTTGGGATTTGCCATCCTGTTGAGCAACACAAAGATATGCTGATTCACATCCTTCAAAAGGTCTAGGAATAACCCCCCCTCCCTCCCCCCTTCTCCCTCCCTCCTCCCCCCTCCTCCCCCTCTCCCTCCAGGGTCGCCCCATCACCCCAGTCTACACCATGACCCCCAGCATGCAGCGTCTCCCAGGGGCCGGCTTGTACGGTGGCTACATCCCTGTCTCCAGCTACAACACAGCGGCTCTAGCTGCGCTGCAGAAGAACGCTGCCATGGCAGCTTATGGTGGCTACGCTGGCTACGCCGTCCCACAGACCTTTCCCCCCACAACCTTCCAGCTGCCACTGCATGACGTCTACCAGACGTACTAAACTGCCACGCTACAGCTTTCCACCTACAGCTACCTTGTAACCCTAACTGTCCCCTAGCTGTCTTCCTAACTGTCCATCTGACTGTCCATCTGACTGTCCATCTGACTGTCCTCCTAGCTGTCCTCCTGACTGTCCATCTGACTGTCCTCCTAACTGTCCTCCTGACTGTCCTCCTGACTGTCCATCTGACTGTCCTCCTAGCTGTCCATCTGACTGTCCATCTGACTGTCCTCCTAACTGTCCATCTGACTGTCCATCTGACTGTCCATCTGACTGTCCTCCTGACTGTCCATCTGACTGTCCATCTGACTGTCCATCTATCTGTCCTCCTGACTGTCCTCCTGACTGTCCTCCTGACTGTCCTCCTATCTGTCCTCCTGACTGTCCTCCTGACTGTCCTCCTGACTGTCCTCCTAACTGTCCTCCTGACTGTCCTCCTAGCTGTCCTCCTGACTGTCCTCCTGACTGTCCTCCTGACTGTCCTCCTAGCTGTCCTCCTGACTGTCCTCCTGACTGTCCTCCTGACTGTCCTCCTAACTGTCCTCCTGACTGTCCTCCTAACTGTCCTCCTGACTGTCCTCCTATCTGTCCTCCTATCTGTCCTCCTGACTGTCCTCCTGACTGTCCTCCTGACTGTCCTCCTGACTGTCCTCCTATCTGTCCTCCTGACTGTCCTCCTGACTGTCCTCCTAGCTGTCCTCCTGACTGTCCTCCTGACTGTCCTTCTGACTGTCCTCCTATCTGTCCTCCTGACTGTCCTCCTGACTGTCCTCCTGACTGTCCTCCTAGTTGTCCTAAAGAACAAAACAGAAATGTTTCATTACTGTCTCCACATCCCAAATGTTTCACTAGGGGGCGCTACACCCATGCTAAACCAGTTGTATGTTTAGTCTCTCAACTTTGACCCCCAACTTAGTGATTCCTAGCATCCATGACCTTGTCTGACATGTGATAGCATGACTGACCCATGACCTCCACGTAGCTGAATCCTGTCTCAGAGAAGGGCAGATCCTCACTACACTTAGCAGACCATCCAAAACAAGGAGTGAACCTGCTGATCCACAGCCAGAGGTTCAAGCCCATCTTCCTAATGTGAGACAGAGATGACATCATCCCTCCATTCTCATCCCTCTTTAGAACTCTGAAGGTGGAGAACCTGCTCTTATTGCTTTACTTCAGTATAAGCGGAAAAGTTTGGACAAACTTTATTGACTACAAAAGGTTTTAGACGTTTTGAATATTTTGTATTTTAAAAGTTTTAACATGAGTCATTAACATGGGAGTATTGTAGAGAGCTATGTTAGGCCTGCTGATGTCCGTCCATGATGAAGGAAGGAGATTCTTAGATATACCGTGGTCCTTAAGGGGTATTTTAACTTTATATTTGGTTATATTTTATTTTTTTGTGAATTTAAGCAACTTTATGTTTTTTGAGTGTTGTGTTATATAGCGATTGCCTTATTTGCATTTTATTAGAGCAACAACTGTAGAGAGAGCTCACTTAAACTTAACTGGAACTATATAGGCTTATGCCAGGTCTGAAGTCTAAATGGACTTATTGGTAGTTTTAGAGTCTCTAGTTGTTATCCTTGGAACTAGAGTAAAGGTTAGGCTCCCGTCCTTCTGATACCACTCTCAGACCAGCTGACTAAGACTGAACTAATGTTGTTTTTGCTGTTTTGCTTTCATGTATCATGTCTTTAGCATTTGCTTTCACTGCTTGACTCCTGGAAGGTGAACAAATATGAACAGATGAGAAACAATTTCCTTGTACTTTTTTCTTGAGTGCATTTGCACTTATTTGACTACTTGGATTGAACCAAATATGCGTAGCTGGTGATGTGCACCCTGGTGATGAGCACCCTGGTGATGAGCACCCTGGTGATGAGCGCCTATCTCCTCTTCTGACGTTCTGCTGGAGATCTCCCTGCTCAGAGTTTCTCCTCTTCTGACTTTCTGCTGGAGATCTCCCTGCTCAGAATTTCTCCTCTTCTGACGTTCTGCTGGAGATCTCCCTGCTCAGAGTTTCAAGTTGAGCTTTTTTCACATCTTGGAGATTCTTGTGTGCCATAATGGGTTTTACTACAGTGCCTTTTCCATCAGAGATCTGAAAGTGACAACCTGTGCCTAACCAAACTGATGTAAGTGCTAAGGTTGCTGGGGTTTGTAGTTTTTATCACAGGCCAACTGAAGCCTACCTCGTGTGATGTCATCTTTCTACAAAAGTTTTCACACAATTTCAAACACTCCTTAAATACATCTGATGGCCTCTTACCCCTAACCCCACCCCTAACCCCACCCCTAACCCCCCCCCTAACCCCACCCCTGACCACAATCCTAAACCTGCCCCCATCCTAACCCTATCCCTAACTTTAACCCTGCCCCTAACCTCACCCCTAATCCCGCCCCTAACCACACCCCTAATCCCGCCCCTAACCATACCCCTAACCCTAATCCCGCCCTAACCACACCCCTAATCCCGCCCCTAACCATACCCCTAACCCTAATCCCGCCCCTAACCACACCCCTAACCCCGCCCCTAACCCTAAACTCCTCTGTGGTACTGTTGTTTCTGTCTCTCTTCTGTTTGATCAAGATGCACTTAACTGTATTTATAAGGCGGCAAGAAATTGCCATTACCACATGAAGGTTCTGATGTTTAATACTTGCAGTGATGTTGTGTGAGAAAAATGTGTGGATTTTGTGGAACACCTGTGTGTAAGAAAGATTTATAGCTCTCAGATGAAGTACATATGACCCAGAAGAATGTTAAGCAAACACTGTTAGAGTGAAACTCTGCTGGAATCAACTGGAACAAGCTCAATTGGAGAATGGAAGTGTCAAGATCAATCCACTGTTGTGTTTTACACAAACTCTCCAGCAGAGAAACAGAGGTGCCTTTGATGACCATGAAGACACCTGACATGTTTCAGACACCATAACTCAGGCCAACTGTGGCCTCTGTTGGTTTTGTGTTTATGATGACAAAAAGTCAGGATATATTTAATATATGCATTATGTGTTGTGTATGAAGAAAGAAGAAATGGAAGAAATAATATATTCCAAGAGTAAACACTTTGTTCTTTACTTTAAATACACCATAGGTAGCAAAAAGTTAAAAAAAGAAGAAGTTTTTTTTTGCCAAAGTGTCCAATAGTTTTGAACATTCAGAGTTGTTATTATAATGTTGTAATTTTTTTGTGCTATTAACATGTTTTGGTTTTATTGGTGTGATGTTGAAGACTAGTGTCCGGCGAAGCAAGCAAGCTGGTTTGAAGCCCAAACTGAGTCATCTTTTAACTGTGTTAGCTCCCAGAGCTAAAGTCTCTCCAGAGCCAATCGTGGTTTTTCAGTCTATTCAGCAGGCCCCCACCTCTATTACACTCTAGTAGAAATGGCCTGGTCTACTCTTCACATCATCTTACCCTTTTTACATCCTTGGCTTTTCACCTAAATAGTGCCTGTAATTTGACTTGGAGCTGCTAGCTTCATGGGCTAGTTGGCCTGGAGCTGCTAGCTGCTAGCTTCATGGGCTAGTTGGCCTGGAGCTGCTAGCTGCTAGCTTCATGGGCTAGTCGTTAGCCTCCTAGCAAAAGCTCATAGAAAGCTAACCACAGCAGCTGCAGGTTTCGCTAGTTGTAGCAGGCTTGCCTGTGTGCCGTGTTGAAGGGGTTGGGGAGGAGGGAAGCTTGTTTTGCGAGCTGTGCCTCTGTCGTGGTATCTGTTTTTTACAATCTGTCTTGTTAATAAACGCTATCAGCTTATTGTATTCTTTTTGTTCAATGTTTAATTAAGCGATTTTCCCCCAAAAAATTATTGTGCCTTTTGTTTATTCTTGTGGAAAATCTCATAATTACTACACTGTCTAAGTTATTCAGAGCAAAGTGCAAAGAAGAACTTGCAGTTTTGCATGTGGGAGGGAAGTTAATTATTGAAGGTCCTTTTTTCGGATTTTATTTGGTGTTTTTGCGAGGCATTGAAGGAAATTTGTCACATGCTGTCCGAGTCTGAGGTGAACCAAGATACTAGTGACGGGACCAAGGGGATTGAGGTTCTAAAATGGTTCTACGTATTTTCTACCTATCCCATATCATGTATGACTCTCCCGCTTCAATAATTTGCTGTTAGATGAATAGTGATGTTGGTATGTGGGCAGTTAGGGGGCAGTGATTCTGCTTCAGAGGGGATTTGATACTGTGGGGCTCAAATATGCTAATATAATATATATAAATTAAATAATTCCGCCTGCACCAGTCTAGGCTAGTCAAGATAACTGTAGCACCAGCGTTAGTGCTGTCAAACTAAACTAGCAGATGGTCTTTTGCTTCACTCTTATTGTCTGTAGCTTGCAGTATTTGTTTCTGCAATTTAGAATCGAGTATATGCATGTTCAAGACCATCTAGAATGCAGAGTATATGCGTGTTCTAGACCATCTAGAATGCAGAGTATATGCGTGTTCTAGACCATCTAGAATGCAGAGTATATGCGTGTTCTAGACCATCTAGAATGCAGAGTATATGCATGTTCTAGACCATCTAGAATGCAGAGTATATGCGTGTTCTAGACCATCTAGAATGTAGAGTATATGCATGTTCAAGACCATCTAGAATGCAGACTATATGTATACTGTATATTCTAACACCCACAAGTGTTAGACACACCTCTCATTAACTATTTACACATATTATAACCCCCAGAAACAGCCTTGAGCTCTGAACACTTCTGTTTTACTGGAGCACGACTGTGGCGTGAGTGTGTGTGTGTGTGTGTGTGTGTGTGTGAGTGTGTGTGAGTGTGTGTGTGTGTGTGAGTGTGGTCATGTTACAGAGTCTACTAAGGGTGTGGCTGTAATAAGGTGAGCTGTGAACAAACCTGTCTGGCTTATGTGTGTGAATTGTGTGTAATTGTGTGTAACAGTAATTGTGTAGAGGTGTATGTTTAAAAGGAATTCCTTGAGTGTGTGTGAATGTGCAAGGTTACTGAAAATAACATCTTGTGACTTCTATGACTGTATTTTGACCCTGTCCTCCACGTCAACAACTTACAATACTGTTTAGCAATACAGACACACTCTCTCCTACACAAATGCATAATTAAGTACCAATAATGAATGAGAAGTAGCCATGGTTACTAGG
This sequence comes from Plecoglossus altivelis, assembly GCA_036571765.1. NCBI lineage: Eukaryota > Metazoa > Chordata > Actinopteri > Osmeriformes > Plecoglossidae > Plecoglossus > Plecoglossus altivelis. The sequence continues at coordinate 17,418,872 of BROE01000012.1, read as the reverse complement.
TCACTGTAGCCTGTCTTATTATACATAATCATGTGGAACAGACAGTACAGTTTACAGGAACCACATGACTCATCACATGACTCATCACATGACTCAGGTGTCAGGGGTGGAAGCAGAATGCCCTGTGATGTCACAGAGGAACATCTGCACCTGGTGTTGAGGCTCCGCTGAGCTTCCACAGAAGCACAAAGCCTCAGGTGAGAAATGTGACGGCATGACTATCACTCTGATGTCACTGAAACTTTGGGAGCATCATAAACAGTCCACAAGTATACCCCCTCTATTCCCACCCCTCTGTGCCTCCCCCTCTGTCCCTCGCCCTCTGTCCCTCCCCCTCTATTCCCACCCCTCTATTCCCTCCCCCTCTGTCCCTCTGTTTCATCCCTTGTTGTACCCCCTTTCTCCCCCCTCATCAAAGATTAGGTTGCCTTGCCGATGATGAGGATGCTCATGAGGAAGACCATGATGAAGAAGATCCACATGAAGAAGCGGTCCATCACCTTGGCAACCTTCTTCCACTCAGCGCCTTTGGCACAAGTGGCCCGTTGCTCCCGGAAACAGTTTGCTATGTACTGGATGTTCTTGACCACCTGAGAGAGAAGAGAGAAAGAAGTTGTGATGGATAGGAAGATAGCCCTACCTGCCCTACCTTGGACAGGAAGCTACCTGCTGGTGGTTGGGGCTGGGGCAGTTGCAGGGGCAGGCTGGCAGGAAGAGCTTTTCTGTGGGGTATGGCTCCCTCAGACCTCCTGGAGGAGATGCCTGGTAGTGTATCTCGTCACGCCCGATGTGGTGGTACCTCCTGGGGGGCTCCCTCCTTGACTCCCCCCCATCGCCCCTGGAGGTGTGGTGGGGCCCGTAGTGGTGGTTTGGCGGGTGTCCGTTGGATTGACGACCGTTGGCATAGTGACCGTTGGCCGCGTGACCGTTGGCCGCGTGACCGTTGGCCGCGTGACCATTACTGTTGTAACGCCTGTTGCTGTCATGATGGGGGTGATTCTGGTGACTGCTGTTACTGGCGTGGTAGGGGTTGTCAGAGAAACAGTCGTCGTCGTCCTGGTAACCCCCGATGCCCATGGGTTCCTGCTCGTACAGAGATGTGCGCTCGCTCTCTGGAGTGGTGCAGTTCTCACCCACCTCGTACACGAAGAACAGCCGAGACATGTAGTCTATGATCAGCACCTTGGCCCAGCGAGGGACCGGCTTGGCCTCCGCACCGCAGAAGTGGATGTTCATGATGAAGATGGTCAGGGAGGTGGAAGCCGTAATCATTGTCATGGTAGCGATGTAGTACTTCCCTGGATGGGGGGGTCGGGATGGGGTCACATTTTTTACATTTCTCTTTTGAACCCTTGAGCTGTATACATGCAATCCATAAACCAGTCACTTGAAGCTTTGAATGAGAGACATTATGTTCCTTACACACACACCCTCCCCCTCATATCCCCTTCACCCCCTCCCCTCTCCTTCCCCTCTTCTCCCCTCCTCACCTATATAAGGCACACTCTCTGAGGGCGGCATGCTTTCTGCCACCATCAGCTGAAAGACAGTGAGAGCCAGCAGCACAGTGACGCCAAGAGACACCTTCTCTCCAGAGTCAGCAGGCAGGTAGAACCCTGGAACACACACAGAACCCTGCTAGAACCCTGGAACACACACAGAACCCTCTAGAACCCTGGAACACACACAGAACCCTGCTAGAACCCTGGAACACACAGAGAACCCGGCTTGAACCCTGGAACAAAACTCTGTCACATACAACCTTAGAATTATAGCCTGGAACCACACAGCAAATTAAATAGCAGGTGGATTCTTGGTAGAACTACATAGCTAACTGTTCCTCACATAGTGTGTGTTCCTCACACACTACATAGCTGTTCCACAAGGTGGTGCAACTGTGTGATGGCCTGGTTAGAACCACCACTCCACTAATCCCTAAAATAATAGATAATATTTTTGCAGGATTGCAAACAGTTTCAAAGTCAGTTCGCAAAGTAAATATTCCACCTGCCATTGGCAAAAATCAATAATTACTTAAAACTTGAAGCATTGTGGATGGGTCAGATGCCCATGGCACCAGGCTAGCTGGAGAAAACAGCTAAATTAACTTTAAAAGGATATCAAGCCAGACTCAGTAGGGGCGGCCTATGGGATGTACCAAGTCTGTACAGACTTAGTAGGGGCAGCTTGTGGAACGTACCAAGTCTGTACAGACAGACTCTGTAGGGACGGCTTGTGGAACGTACCAAGCGGGGCCAGGAAGGAGATGAGGAAACACGGCAGGAGCAGGTTGAAGATGTAGAAAGAGGATCGTCTCTTCAGCAGCAGTGTGTAGGTGATGTCAGGGTAGGGGTCAGAGCAGCATCCATACATGATCACGTTCCTCACGGCCGGCATCCCATGACACTCCCACTCCACGTTCTCCACAAAGTCTGACAGGTCTCCACTGGCCATCCCCATGGCGATGTCCACCTGTAACACTCAGACACTTTACCGATGTCCACCTGTAACACTCAGACACTTTAACAATCTCCCTGATGGGTTGCCTTTTTATTGAGACAGCTGGATTTACTTTATGCACACACACACACACACACGCCACCAGCTCAAATATCTCCATTAGAAGCTGGAATACACCTAACATTGTTCAGACACAGAAAAGCAGTTTGTCTGTTGCCCAGTGAACATAAGAGTTTTAAACTGTGTATATATTTTAAAATCCTTCTGAGTTGTTACTCTAACCAAAAGGCCAATATGACCTCCAAACTAAAACTCTAAAATCTGAAATTCCTGTTGGACTCATATTGTTTCCAATGTTACTTGTTCTATCATACTGGGGAAATGACAGTGTGTGTACATGTGACTGACTATAACTGTGTGTGTGCATGCGTGTGTGCCTCCATGTGACTGTGTGCATGCGTGTGCATGTGTGCATGTACTGTGTATGTGTGTGTATGCGACTGTGTGTGTGTCTGCATGGGTATATATATCCCTGTGTGTATATCACTGTGTATATATCACTGTGTGTATATATCTTTGTGTGTGTGTGTGTGTCTGTGTATATACATCCCTGCGTGTATATATCTGTGTATGTGTGTGTGTGTATACATCCCTGTGTGTATATATCTGTGTGTGTGTGTGTATGTGTGTGTGTGTGTGTGTGTGGGTATACCTGGTTGCCATTGTAGGTCCAGGACCCGAAGGTGAGGTTACACTGTTGCCAATCGAAGGGGAAGTAAGAAACATCAACCACACAAGAGCTCTTGGTGATGGCGGGCTGATCCCATGTGATCTCACCAGTATAACGTAGAACTACGTTAGTCTCCGCTGTGTCTGCATTCTCCTCATCTGCCCTGCACACACACACACACACACACACACACACACACACACACATACAGATATATACACACACACAGATATATACACACAGTGATGTATATACACACACACACACCCAAGTCAACACACACAACACACATAGCAACACACACACACAAACACACCGGATATAATGAACATCACTGAATTATAGTCTTACAACAGCCTCCACTAACACCCAATACAGATTACCAAAGGTTATTACAAGCCACAGTGTATGCGTAATTCGATACAACGAAGCAGATATATACACACAGGACTGTCGATATACACACACACGCAGCCACACAACGACCTATATAGCACACAACAACCACGATATTAACACCCCAGTAGTGTTTACCAACATAGACTTATACAACGAAGTGATGCTATACTCACACACGGGATGCTATACACACACACACCACAGCAATAGCACGCGATTAATATATCAACTACAACAGTGATATATCATCTTTGAGTGTGTATATACCCACGCACATCCACAGACATAATATACAATCACAGTGATGTACTATGATACACCGAACAAGGGACTTGCTATCACACGACCACACAGCAGATCATTTAGTCCGCACGGGATTAGTTATTATATAAACCCGATATAGATATTATCGCACAGTGTATGTATTCTGATATAAACACTCACACACACAGTGAGTATCATACACACACAACAAGTATAAATACACAGCGAGGGATGCTATAAACAGCCAGATATGATGCATCACGGTCAGTGATTGTATATAGCCGACAATACACACACACACAGAGTATCATCACACACGGGTAGTGATATACTATGTACACACAGGCGCGATTACAAACACCTAGCGAATATATACAACACAGTATATAAAACTGTAGTGTGCTATAAAACGACGGTATATACTCACAGTTAGCCTTGTATATTTAAAATGTATTTTATATTTATCGAATCGATGTGTAGCACACTCGCCAGTGACTATTATATATAGTAACACAGGGATGACTATAAACGGGTTGCTATAACATAGGTGTTTAACACCAGAGGTTACTTGTTGTAGAGGACCAGAGTGTCCGGTGTCAGACGAGCCAATGGGATGCGTTCACCTCCAGGCATCGTGTCTCTTGTCGCATTAGGTAGGATCTGCCAGTTGCCTGATCCACAGTGACGTTGGTTCAAAACCTGTTCCCCTTTCATAATGTAGACGGTCAGCTGCACATGCGCCACACACACACACACAGCTAGATGTGCGTCTTTTGCTTCTGAACACAGCTACGCATTACATCAACACAATGCCACTTATGACATCAATAACACTCTATCATGCATAGACACGTACCAACCGCGCCCACAAACACCACACCGCCATACTACAACACCTACCTGATGTTATTTCCAGAGCCACACGAAAAAACAATCGGCTCACCACCCCTTAGTTTAGCTACACTGACTCGACCACTACACCCACACGCGCAACACTCAACACACCAAAACACGCCCCCCCAGACTACTAACCAACCAGTCCCTTACGTTATGATCCCACAACGTAAATAACCACCGATGTTCGTCATCACACACTCTCACATAAATCACACGCGTACTATACCCCCATCTCGACTCTCTTTCATCACAGCAGCCGAAAGAGGAAACTGATTATCCTGACACAGAATAAATCATCTCCATATGAGTGGTACCTGTGGTTGAAGTTTGCCTAATCTTCACCTACCATGGAGGCAGATCGCAGAGGTGACAGGAGGGTGCAGGGGAAGAGGGTGTCCCCATATCGACCTCGTGTACGTGTTTGTGCTATTGCGCGCGAGTGCAATTCCATGACAGTAGTGAGTGATCAATTATATGTTCGCGCATTGTGAAAGTTTTCGGTGCCTAACCTATGTGTATGGTGGTACACACACACTCCTGTCCTGTGTTGCCTACACCACCAGTCAACTGTTTTTCACTCTGAGAACAAAACATGAAACCAAATTGTGCCACAGCCCGAAAACGCAGATCCCTTACATGTCATGTGCAGTTCACTCATAACTCTAACAAATCTCACTAAAATCTGTCTACTGTTATATACAATTGATGTGTAAACCTTCATATATTCAAGTGTTTCTGTGAGTATTTTGAAACAGGTAGCATGTGTGGTATATGAATTAAACACCATGGCAATGATTTCTACTTCCTTAGCTAAATTCTGTATCACTCCACATCTGCAAGACAGCTAGTGAGTTAGCAAAGACAGTAAGCAAACTTACTAAATGCAAAAATACTTAAATCAACGATGTTGGGATTATGGCTATGTTAGCCTGTTCATACTAGCTGCTTTATTTTAGCATGTTCTTACTAGCAGCACATGTTAGCATATTGATACTAGCTGCACATGTTAGCATATTGATACTAGCTGCACTATATTAGCATATTGATACTAGCTGCACATGTTAGCATATTGATACTAGCTGCACATGTTAGCATATTGATACCTGCTCTGCTATGTTAGCATATTGATACTTGCTCTGCTATGTTAACATATTGATACTTGCTCTGCTATGTTAGCATATTGATACTTGCTCTGCTATGTTAGCATGTGGATACTGGTTGTACTATGTGAGCATGTTGATACTCACTGTACGTTGTGTTCGTACCAATGTGTTATACTTTGACATGTTCAAAATGGCCATACAATTGGTGTTGTTTGTTGTCACACACTACACAATGTGTAGTGTGTGAGAGTCATAGGTAGTGTGTATTCGTATTGTGTACTGTGTGATGTGTGCAGCGTGATGTGTGTAGTTCCAAGTGTGTAGTGTCAAGAGTGTGGTGTGGGATGTATGTAGTGTCTAGGGTATGATGTGTGTAATGTGTGTACTGTGTGTGTGTATTAAGTGCGTACTGTGTGTGGAGCATGTGTGTACTGTGTGCGTATGTAGTGTGTACTGTGTGTACTGTGTGTATACTATGTGCGTAGTGTGTATACTGTGTGTGTACTGTATGTGTAGTATGTGTGTAAACTGTGTGTGTATGTAGTATGTGTACTGTGTGTGTATGTAGTGTGTCTACTATGTGTGTGTGTGTTTTAAGTGTGTACTGTGTGTGTAGTATGTGTGTACTGTGTGCATCTGTAGTGTGTACTGTGTGCACTGTGTGTGTATTACGTGTGTAGTGTGTCTACTGTGTGTGTACTTTGTGTGTGTGTTTGTATGTAGTGTGTGTACTGTCTGTGTGTGTGCGTGTATCTACTGTCTGTGTGTGTGTGTACTGTCTGTGTATGTGTGTGTGTGTATGTAGTATGTGTGTGTACTGTGTGTGTGTGTGTACTGTGTGTGTGTGTAGTATGTGTGTACTGTGTGTGTGTGTGTGTCTAACCCAACTGCGGCTCAGCTGTCACAGCTTTGCTAGCAGAAGACTCGCGCAGGTGCTTCCTGTTGGGTTAGAGAGAGGGGGAGGGGGAGAGACACAGAAGAAGAGGGAAGCGAGAGAGAGAAAGAAGATGAGAGAGGATGAGAGAGAGCGTATGAGAGAGAAAGCGGTTGAGAGAGAGAGGATGAGAGAGAGCGTATGAGAGAGAGAGCGGTTGAGAGAGAGAGGATGAGAGAGAGCGGACGAGAGAGAGAGCGGTTGAGAGAGAGAGGATGAGAGAGAGCGGACGAGAGAGAGCGGTTGAGAGGGCGGTTGGGAAATGGAGCCTTGTATGTGTAATCCTGAGAAGATGAGAACCTTGACCACAGAAATTCAGAACAATAATAAGACTATAATAATAATAATAATGATAATAATGATAATGCCACAAACACAGGTGGTTGTCATAGAGAAACATACACTCATTTTCTACATGTGATATGTAGTACAGTGAGGAAAATAAGTATTTGAACACCCTGCTATTTTGCAAGTTCTCCCACTTGGACACAATGAAGGGGTCTGAAATTGTCATCGTAGGTGCATGTCCACTGTGAGAGGCATAATAAATAAAAAAGAATCCAGAAATCACAATATATGATTTTTTAGCCATTTATTTGTATGACACAGCTGGAAATAAATATTTGATCACCTGTCTATCAGCTAGTATTCTGACCCTGAAAGACCTGTTAGTCTGCCTTTAAAATGTCCACCTCCACTCCATTTGTTATCCTAAATTAGATGCACCTGTTTGAGGTTGTTAGCTGCATAAAGACACCTGTCCACCCAAAACAATCAGTAAGTATCCAACTACTAACATGGCCAAGACCAAAGAGCTGTCCAAAGACACTAGAGACAAAACTGTACACCTCCACAAGGCTTGAAAGGGCTATAGGGAAATTACCAAGCAGCTTGTTGAAAAAAGTTCCACTGTTGGAGCAATAATTAGAAAATGGAAGAAGCTAAACATGACTGTCAATCTACCTCAGACTGGGGCTCCATGCAAGATCTCACCTTGTGACATCTCAATGATCCTAAGAAAGGTAAGAAATCAGCCCAGAACTGCACAGAAGGAGCTGGTCAATGACCTGAAACGAGCTGGGACCACCGTTTCCAAGCTTACTGTTGGTAACACACTAAGACGTCAGGGTTTGAAGTCATGCATGGCACGGAAGGTTCTCCTGCTTAAACCAGCACATGTCCAGGCCTGTCTAGTTTGCCAATGACCATTTGGATGATCCAGAGGAGTCATGGGAGAAAGTCCTGTGGTCAGATGAGATCAAAATATAACTTTTTGGTCATAATTCCACTAAACGTGTTTGGAGGAGGAAAAATGATGAGCACCATCCCAAGAACACCATCCCTACTGTGAAGCATGGGGGTGGTAGCATCATGCTTTGGGGGTGTTTTTCTGCACATGGGGCAGGGTGACTGCACTGTATTAACGAGAGGATGACCAGGGCCATATATTGCGAGATTTGGGGGAACAACCTCCTTCCCTCAGTTAGAGCATTGAAGATGGGTTGAGGCTGGGTCTTCCAACATGACAATGACCCAAAGCACACAGCCAGGATAACCAAGGAGTGGTTCTGTAAGAAGCATATCAAGGTTCTGGCGTGGCCTAGCCAGTCTCCAGACCTAAACCCAATAGAGAGTCTTTGGAGGAAGCTCAAACTCCATGTTTCTCAGCGACAGGCCAGAAATCTGACTGATCTAGAGAAGATCTGTGTGGAGGAGTGGGCCAAAATCCCTCCTGCAGTGTGTGCAAACCTGGTGAAAAACTACAGGAAACGTTTGACCTCTGTAATTGCAAACAAAGGCTACTGTACCAAATATTAACAGCGATTTCCTCAAGTGTTCAAATACTTAGTTGCAGCTGTATCGTGAATAATACGTAGTTTAAAAAAATCATACATTGTGGTTTCTGGATTTTTTTTTGTGTGTGATTATGTCTCACAGTGGACATGCATCTACGATGGCAATTTCAGACTCCTCCATGATTTCTAAGTGGGAGAACTTGCAAACAGCAGGGTGTTCAAATACTTATTTTCCTGTGTGTGTGTGTGTGTGTGTGTGTGTGTGTGGTAGTTGTGGTGTGTCGCTGGTGTGTGTGTTGGGGTGGTGTGTGTGTGTGTGTGTTTGTCGTGACATGTCTGTGAATTGCTCGATGTGTGGTGTAGTTCCGATTTTTGTTGTGTGGGTGTGTGTGTGTGTCGTGTGTGGGTGTGTACCACGGTTTTGTAGTGTGTGTTTTACCCTTAATGAAAGATAGTTTTCAAACTATTTCTACATCATTTGGTTGATGTGTGTATTGTGTGTTGGGAGTGGAGAATGTTGCCGTATTTCAGTGACATTTGAAAGCAGAGGGAGATGTTGTGTGTTTCAGTTTGTCTGGGATCTTAGAGCTCGTGTAGATGTGTGTGTGTGTGTGTGTGTGTGTGTGTGTGTTGTTTTTTATTACAGGGAAGACACTCATTATCACTGTTTAGGCAGTCATGAATAGTTTGGACGTTTCTCCAATGCAGGAGGCGGTCACGGGTTCTTCTGTCCCTCAGAGCCGGTCATTGTCCTAGCCCAGTCTGCAGCCCCAAAGGTTCTTCTGTCTCAGAGGGTTCTGTGCTGAGCTCTCAGAAGGTCTTCTGCGTCTCCTGAAGGGTTTCTTCTGGTCCAGAGGGTCGTCGCGGTCCAGAGGGCCTTACTGGGGTCTCAGAGGGTTCTTCTGAGAGTCCTGCATGAGGGTCTTCTGGTTTTTATGTGTTAGGTTCCTCATCGATGACTAGAACCCTCACCAATCTAGTACTAACAAACTGCGGCTCTTGCTGTGTGCATACTCGTGTTGTGTGGTGTGTGGATGTGATTCTGTGGATGACTGTACTACTCGCCATATCATGGTGATGAGTTGCTTGTGTTTGATACAATGTGTGTATAGATTCCCCTAGCGTGTGTACTTTGAGCTCCTTGTACTGTGTGGCCTGTCTGAGTTTGCGCTCAAGGTAAAAAACTTTTAATCAACAACTCAATACAGGTTACTGAGTTATCAACAGCACATAATAAACAATTATCTGACCTGATGGTTCATATACAATTTTTTTTACAAACACGCCAATACACTTTTCCTTGAAAACAACTGAAATACAGACGGCGGGTCTGATGCCTTTTGTTATTCATTGTCTTGGTGTGCGATTGCGCTGTGTGTGTACTGTTATCAGGGATGCTGTGTTGACCTTGTACTGTTGATTGGTTCTCTATCGTGTGTGTGTTGTGTGTTCTGTGTTCTCTAGTCGTGTTCTGTTGCCACGTGTGTGATATTTTAAGTCGTTATCTAAGATGTCGATGTCAAAGAAGTATGAGTCTAGACTCTTGTGGATCGATTGCTTGTACGTGCTGTTAGCGTCCCCTAAATGAATCTTAATAGTCTCCTGTTTGGTTGTCTACAAAGAGTGCGTCAGGGTTTAGAAACATGTACAATATCTGGCGTGTCTTGTTTGTCAATAAGTTTGAAAAACACAAACACACAGAATCAAGATATTGTTACTTTCTAAGTTCTGCGTTGTTGCCCTAGATGTGGATGGTATTTTTAAGGTATTTCAGTAAGTGTTAACGGGTCTATTCTGTTTGCACAAAAGATAATAACAAAATTTAAAAAACTATGCATAGTATTTTACCTAGTATTTAATTATTACTTGACTATGGTGAAATAATTGGCATATTTAAATGTTTATCTACTGACAGTTATTTTGGTGAACCTCTGGTGTTTCTATATGTGTAAATACCTCCAGGAAGTATAACTTATTTATCCATAAAGAAAATTAAACAGATTAATTGTACAAAGGCATCCCATGTTTTTCATTAATAACTAATCAACCTTTTGATCTCGTTTTGGTTGATGGTACACAAGCACTCATGTGAATGATCTCCAATTGTTTTTTTTTACAATTGTGCTTTATCCAGATGTTTGTAACTAACAGAATACTAACGCAATATCATGTAAATTGCCAAATGTTTTTGTTTAGCTTGTAACGTTAGCATATAGAATAATAAAAAACTGTGTGTAAATGTATAAAAATAACTAAAAAAATAATATTCAATATCCTTGTGAAACAAGCCAAACATACCAAACATAATTAAAGAAACTTCAACGTTTAGAATAGTTTGATTGAAATTATAATTAAGTTTGTGTTGACTCAACTAATAAGACAGTGACACTGAAGCCCCGACAAAAAGGTACAATTTGTCAGAACATTTCATACAAAAGTAAAGTCTGATGTACTTTGCACAACCAATATTTGATTGGTCAAATCAGCTGTATTCCCTGGTTCCCTTGTGGACAGGTTGCGTCTATCCATTCATCGTTAAGATGACAGAAAGGTTAGAACACCTTGCAGTTGTTGAAATTAAACGCTCGTCGCCGAGCGCGTCGCCTTGCGTGGTTAACAGCAGTCCGCACAGCGTACTCAAACACCTGCTGCACACCTCTGTTGCTGAGCGCTGAGCACTCCAGGTAGCCTTTGGCACGCACCTCCTGCGCCAGGCGCCGGCCCTCAGAGGCAGGGACACAGCTAGCTCGATGAGGACCCATCTCCCTCTGATCTGTCTGCATGGCCACCAGCAGCAGTGGGACTCCAGGGAGCTGCCCTCGGACCTCTGGCAGCCAGCGGTTCCTCACGTTAGCCAGCGAGGCAGGGTTGGCCACGGAGTAACAGATCAACACCACATCTGCGTTCTGGTAGGACATGGGCCGGATGTTCCGGAAGGTGTCGTTCCCCGCTGTGTCCCACAGCCCTAAGCTGATCTGCACGCCGTCCATGAACACTTCCACACCCGTGTTCTCGAACACCGTGGGCTTGTAGGAGTCAGGGAAGGTCTCTGAGGTGAAGCGGACCAGCAGACAGGTCTTGCCCACAGCACTGTCCCCCACCAGGACACACTTCACTGAGGTATCAGGCTCTGCACCGCCGTTCATGGTCACCAAGTGGTGTGGGAGTTTTACTGTGCTGAAGTCCTGTCCTGTGGGAGCTTAACAGATACTGGGGGCCAGGATTGTTGCTGGTGAGGTTTTGTGATGCATTGTGACGGTTGTAGTTTTTCTGTAAATACGAGTTGCAGTTCTGTTCCTGGAGGACATAAGTCGTACGTCGCAGGTCGTACGTCGCAGGTCGTAGGTCGCAGGTCGTACGTCGCAGGTCGTACGTCGCAGGTCGTACGTCGCAGGTCGTACGTCGCAGGTCGTATGTCACAGTGGTCTACGGTTAATTTCGCTGATCTGTTGAGTTCAGTCTTTAAAGGAGCATCTTCAGTCTGGTGACAAACTCAACCTCAACAGGAAGTTGATGATTTGATGCCTCAGAGATTCGTGAACCTTCTAGAACATCAGTTCCTATTGGTCTCCATGGTGACATGAACAGACTTGATCAGGGCTCAACATCTTCACAGGTGGGCACCCTAAGAGAGGATACACAAGTAACAGGAAAAAGATTTCCACTTGAGAATGACCATGATCTGAATGATTATTAGTGTAGTTGTTTTTGGCTGAATATTATGGTGACATGGTGTAGCTGCCTGTCAGTGAAAAGCCTTCCTTCACTCTCACCCCTACCTCCCCTCGCCCTAACCCCAGCCTCCCCTCACCCTCACCCCAGCCTCCCCTCATCCTCACCCCAGCCTCTCCTAACCCCAGCCTCCCCTCATCCTAACCCCAGCCTCCCCTCATCCTAACCCCCAGTGTTAGGATGTTAGTGTTAGAATGTAAGTGTTAGAATGTTAGTGTTAGAATGTTAGCGTTAGGATGTTAGCGTTATAATGTGAGCGTTAGGATGTTAGCGTTAGGATGTTAGCGTTAGGATGTGAGCGTTAGGATGTGAGCGTTAGGATGTTAGCGTTAGAATGTAAGCGTTAGAATGTAAGCGTTAGAATGTAAGTGTTAGAATGTAAGTGTTAGAATGTGAGCGTTAGGATGTTAGCGTTAGGATGTTAGCGTTAGGATGTTAGCGTTAGGATGTTAGCGTTAGGATGTTAGCGTTACCTCCCCGTAACCCCAGCCTCGCCTCATCCTACACGCGGCCAGCCCTCCCCCTCACCCTAACCCCAGCCTCCCCTCACCCTAACCCCAGCCTCCCCTAACCCTAACTCAGCCCTCCCCATCACATCCTAACCCCTGAAGTGGTTTAGGATGTTAGCGTTAGGATGTTAGCGTTAGGATGTTAGCGTTAGAATGTAAGCGTTAGGATGTTAGCGTTAGGATGTTAGCGTTAGAATGTAAGTGTTAGAATGTAAGTGTTAGAATGTAAGTGTTAGAATTTAAGTGTTAGAATGTTAGCGTTAGAATGTTAGCGTTAGAATGTTAGCGTTAGAATGTAAGCGTTAGAATGTTAGCGTTAGGATGTTAGCGTTAGGATGTAAGCGTTAGAATGTAAGCGTTAGGATGTAAGCGTTAGACTGTTAGTGTTAGACTGTTAGTGTTAGACTGTTAGTGTTAGACTGTTAGTGTTAGACTGTTAGTGTTAGACTGTTAGTGTTAGACTGTTAGTGTTAGACTGTTAGTGTTAGCTCACCCTCACCCCAGCCTCCCCTCATCCTAACCCCAGCCTCCCCTCACCCTAACCCCAGCCTCCCCTCACCCTAACCCCAGCCTCCCCTCACCCTAACCCCAGCCTCCCCTCATCCTAACCCCCAGTGTTAGGATGTAAGTGTTAGAATGTTAGTGTTAGAATGTAAGCGTTAGAATGTAAGCGTTAGGATGTTAGCGTTAGGATGTTAGCGTTAGAATGTAAGTGTTAGAATGTAAGTGTTAGAATGTAAGTGTTAGAATTTAAGTGTTAGAATGTTAGCGTTAGAATGTTAGCGTTAGAATGTTAGCGTTAGAATGTAAGCGTTAGAATGTTAGCGTTAGGATGTTAGCGTTAGGATGTTAGCGTTAGAATGTAAGCGTTAGGATGTTAGCGTTAGGATGTTAGCGTTAGGATGTTAGCGTTAGGATGTTAGCGTTAGGATGTTAGCGTTAGAATGTAAGCGTTAGAATGTAAGCGTTAGAATGTAAGCGTTAGGATGTAAGCGTTAGACTGTTAGTGTTAGACTGTTAGTGTTAGACTGTTAGCGTTAGAATGATAGTGTTAGGATGTAAGTGGGCACAATGGGCACATCACTATCCTCAGGGCTGTCAATCAAATCATTTAAGGTTCTTTTGTTCAAACGTGATGCTTTTTTAACCACATGACATCATTTACAGTAAATTGAATGTTTGTTTTGTATTGTAACTGTACTTTGGTACCATGTTAAATTTGGTAAATTAAAATGATTTAATAATAGTGTGGAAATTAACCTTTCTCTCTAGATTAAACAGATAAACATTCCACACTTCACAGTGTAGCCTTTGGGATGAAATTAACAGTTTAACAAAAACTACTTTTTATCACCCAACAAAATAATTGAAAAAGTTGCACCAACTCACTGTGTTCCAGATGCGACAAGCATACGATCTGAAGAGCCGGAAGCTGAAGATTGCAAAGTAGCCAAACGAGCGTTTATCTGGAGTTAAAGTTGGGCACTGAACACAAAGTCTGTTATCCGTAAGAGGCTAAATAAAAGTGTTTTAGAAGGTCTTCTTGTAAGCTTGTGAGAAGGGGAAGTGAAATGGCTCCCTTTCCCTCTCATGAGCCAACAGACCAAGCCCACGTTTAGAGAAGTGAGGGAGTGGGATGGAGCAGAGAAGCAAGGAGGCGTGGCCTGAAGTGAGGAGGCGTGGTCTGAAGTGAGGAGGCGTGGTCTGAACAGGTGTCTCAGCATTGCACTGCTGGTTCAGCAAATGGACCCTTCCACTTACAACCAGACTCGAAGACTATTACCATTTTACCAATCGCTTAGCTGCTATTTTCAGAACCTTTGTGATTTTGCACAACTCTAGACACAAAACTCACAACCAATGATCAAAATGCACATTTTTCAAAACTCAAACCCTTTTCTCAACTGCTTAGATACAATACACATACAACTTAGATCATACTATTCCAAAAGGCAATTCACACAAAATATTTCAAATGAGAGTCTATTCATTTCCTTACAATGATCTAACTATAAACTGATACAACTGCTGAAAATGATAAGTAGCTGTTGTATTACACATGATGCATAGTTGTATGGAAACAGACAAACATTCTTCCATGTTTACTGTAAATCATAAAAGTTTCAAGATAACGAGATTCATTGTCACCAATTTGCCACGAAGACGCAGACCCTTGGACAGTACTGCACTGTATAGATGCAGACCCTTGGACAGTACTGCACTGTATAGATGCAGACCCTTGTAATTGCTTGTCCAATTCTGCCAACTCATTACTGATGATCACATACTGATGATTGAGTGCACAATGTTGAATGAGTATATAATAATGAGTTGATTGGGATCCAATTGCAAAAGCATCGTGATACTTAACATTGAGCCAGCAACAGAGATATTTTTGCTTTGATTCAAATAAACCTATGTTATCATTGTACTGTGGTGTGTTGCATCAATATATTATAAACTTTGTTCAATGATTCCACTGTGTCTGTAGTATTTTCTCTACTACTGCTGTACTTTTACAGAGATGCATTTATTGTACATGTAGTACCATAATTAAACTTGTATCACCTATTTTATTCAACAATATTTAATGATTGTACGAAACAACGACACAGTGAAACTATTGGCTGCTTGTGTGTGGGTGATCTATAGTTATGTTTCAATGGTATTTCACAGTAAATTTGTGTTTTGAACCAATGATTGTGCAAGTGCAAGATTTCTTTAAAGATGTGAATGCACAATGCAATATTTTTAACATTAGATAGCCTGTGTTACAAGTGATAACCGTTTTGAGTTTTGTGTCTTTTTGAAACTGACTGAGTTTTGAAAAATTACATCAAGGTTCTAAAAATAGTAGCAAAGTGATTGTAAAAAAACTGTAATATTGTAATTATACTGGAAATGGAAATAAAGCACTACTTAGTGAATACAAAACGTTTTATTAATTTGCAATTTAATCTTTAAAAATCTTTAAAAATCAACAATCCTGAATACAAAAATATACATTTATTTTACAAGATTCCCCCCAAAATAATTTGTTTGGCATATGCTGAGAAAGATAAGAATTTTGTTCAACCTGGCTTAAAATCTTACAAAAATACAGTTTGAGGCAGCACAGATTAATAACACAGTACTCAAAGTAAACACAGTAGATAAATTAAACAGAGCATTTATCCCATGTTTCCTTGTTAGACACACAACCATGTCATACATACATGTAAAATATAATAAAAGGTTATGGCCACACACAGTACTAAAAGGCACTTGTAGACAATTAAAACTTGTACCCAACACCCCCACATATGAAATAACTTGCCTTGTTGAGAAACACATACAGATTTCTATATGTGTACATTCTGAATGCAGCATGTCTGTTATGGGTACATTCTGAATGCAGCATGTCTGTCTGCTGCTACCTAGTACTAACCTCCGTCACCTGAGGCCCTAAAACCCCTAGAATAAATACCCCAGAAGCAGCAAGTCTAACTAAAAACATCCATTGCTAACCCTGTAGACTCTAACCCTGTAGACTCTAACCCTGTAGACTCTAACCCTGTAGACTCTAACCCTGTAGACTCTAATTACAGGGTTAGGGTTATATTCTTGTCTTAGTCAAACATGATCACTACACAGAAAACAGCCTTTAAAACAAATCGAACCAACCTTCCTCTCAGATACGATTCTTTCTGATTGACAGACATGGACTCAGCACAGGCATGGATTACTCCTACTCCTGCTCCTACTCCTGCTCCTACTCCTGCTCCTACTCCTGCTCCTGCTCCTACTACTGCTCCTGCTCCTACTACTACTCCTACTCCTGCTCCTCCTCCTACTAGTGAATCAGCAGAGCCCATAGACTGGATGGAGTGTGTGCAGTGGGTCATTCCTGAGCTATGTCAATAAACGTTTTAAAAAATGAAAATTGGTCAGTTAAAATGATATATTAAAGTACAGCAAGATATATTTTAAGTATATTCCTAAAAAATCTAAAATTTTATACAATTATCTTGTTTTGCAAACAAAATAACTGTAAGATATTGTGTGATTTCTAGCCCTAACCATATCAAATAACTGAAAGGGGGAGGGAGATAGAAGGGGAGAGGTGAGAGTAGGAGAAAAAGAGAGGGGCGGATAGTGAAGGAGAGAAAAAGAGAGAGGGGGATAGTGAAGGAGAGAGAAAAAGAGAGAGAGGAGGTTGTGAGGGTATGATAGAGTAGACCAGTATGGAGATGTTGAGAAACGTGAAGGACTTTAGACACTGTGTCTGTGTGATGCTCTCAGATCTTCAGTGACACCAACACAAGGCCAGGTTTAGACTCTGTGTACCTGGGAGAGAGGGGGGGAGGGGTTAGAAGGGAAAGCTGTGTGTTTACCTGTAACCATGGCTAATGAGGTAGTGTGTGTGTGTGTACTTGCAACCATGGCTACCATGGCAGTGTGTGTGTGCCTGTAACCATAGCTACTGTGGTAGTACGTGTGTACCTGTAACCATGGCTACTGTGGTAGTGCGTGTGTACCTGTAACCATGGCTACTGTGGTAGTGTGTGTGTACCTGTAACCATGGCTACTGTGATAGTGCATGTGTGTAACTGAAACCATGGCTACCGAGGTAGTGCATGTGTACCTGTAACCATGGCTACTGGGGTAGTGTGTGTGTGCACCTGTAACCATGGCTACTGGTGTAGTGTGTGTGTACCTGTAACCATGGCTACTGAGGTAGTGCGTGTGTACCTGTAAGCGTGGCTACTGGCGTAGTGTGTGTGTTTTCACCTGTAACCATGGCTACTGTGGTAGTGTGTGTACCTGTAACCATGGCTACTTTTGTAGTGCGTGTGTATACCTGTAACCATGGCTACCGAGGTAGTGCGTGTGTACCTGTAACCATGGCTACTGTGGTAGTGTGTGTACCTGTAACCATGGCTACTGAGGTAGTGCGTGTGTGTACCTGTAACCATGGCTACTGAGGTAGTGCGTGTGTGTACCTGTAACCATGGCTACTGAGGTAGACCAAGACGGCAGGCCGGATGCGGGCCACGCCCCCCTGGCTGTGGTTTCCTCTTCCAGTGATGACAGAGAGCTGAGGACCACACACACCTTGCTGCCACTCTGTATGTATGTAAACACACATATATAGAGAGAGAGTTAACACACACACACACCCTGCTGCTACTCTGGATGTATGTAAACACACATATATATAGAGAGAGTTAACACACACACACCCTGCTGCTACTCTGTATGTATGTAAACACACATATATATAGAGAGAGTTAACACACACACACACACCTTGCTGCCACTCTGTATGTATGTAAACACACATATATATAGACAGAGTTAACACACACACACACACCCTGCTGCTACTCTGTATGTATGTAAACACACATATATATAGAGAGAGTTAACACACAAACACACACCTTGCTGCCACTCTGTATGTATGTAAACACACATATATATAGAGAGTTAACACACACACACACACCCTGCTGCCACTCTGTATGTATGTAAACACACATATATATAGAGAGTTAACACACACACACACACCTTGCTGCCACTCTGTATGTATGTAAACACACATATATATAGAGAGAGTTAACACACACACACACACCCTGCTGCTACTCTGGATGTATGTAAACACACATATATAGAGAGAGAGTTAACACACACACACACACACCTTGCTGCTACTCTGTATGTATGTAAACACACATATATAGAAAAAGTTAACACACACACACACACACACACCCTGCTGCTACTCTGGATGTATGTAAACACACATATATAGAGAGAGTTAACACACACACACACACCTTGCTGCTACTCTGGATGTATGTAAACACACATATATAGAGAGAGAGAGTTAACACACACACACACACCCTGCTGCTACTCTGGATGTATGTAAACACACATATATATATACAGAGAGAGAGTTAACACACAGCACACCTTGTTGCTACTCTAGAGAGAGTGTGTGTTGTGTGTACCTGAGGTCTTTAGCTGCAGGACATATTCCAGTGTGTCCAGGGCCTCAGAGACGTGCAGGCCATGCAGATCCAGGGTGTTCTGTGGCAGCAGGGGGGCGTTCACCTGCTGGAAGATCCTGGAGGCAGCACGCTGATGGGCCTCTCGCATCCTCTGACCATGGAGACGCCCCTGACACACACACACACAAACACCATACACACACACACACACACCATACACACACACACACACACACACACATCATACACACACGCACGCACACACACACACACCAGAGTTGGACTCCACTACTGTCTTGCTTCACTACTGGCTGCTTCTCTACTGCTTCACTACTGGCTGTCTCACCTCACTGCTGGCTGTCTCACCTCACTGCTGGCTGTCTCACCTCACTACTGGCTGTCTCACCTCACTACTGGCTGTCTCACCTCACTACTGGCTGTCTCACCTCACTACTGGCTGTCTCACCTCACTAATGGCTGCCTATCTACAGCTTATTCAAGTTGTGTGTGGCTTATTCATGTAAGCCTACAAACACAGATGTTTTGAGCCAATAACATAGCTCGCTCCCCACACCAAAGCCCTGACCTCACTACGCCCTTAAAGGTGCAGTGTCCAGTTGAAGCTCTCCAGGGTTCTAACCTACCTGCTGGGCGTAGAAGGAGGCCACCTGGCCCCTACCCTGCCTGTAGGCCTCAGCTGCCTTAGAAAAGCTTTGATGCTGCCGAGTCTTGTGCAGACGAGCCTCAGCCCGGAAGTCCTCATATTCTGGGTCGTCCACATCCTGGTACTGTCGCTCCACTTGCTGGGACAGCTGCCGCTCAGCATGCTGGGAAGAGGGGCTGTCTGGAAGCTTACGTACCTGGCAGGGGGGAAGTGGGTGTGGAGAGTGAGGAGGGAGTGTGAGGAAGGAGAGTGAGGAGGGTGTGGGGGAAGGGTGTAGAGAGTGAGGAGGGAGAGTGATCCCCAGGCAGGATAAGGAAGAAAGACAGGAGATAATCAAATTAATTAATTAAAAACATTGAAAATGTTTAAAAATACAAATGAGATAGTATAAGAGTGTGAGCGTGCATAGTGTGTAAATGCATGTGAGACAGTTTTTGTGAGTGTGTCCAGGAAAGGTGTGTGTATGTCATGTGTTTAGGGTGTGTATGTGAGTGCATGTGTGTATTTAGGGTGTGTGTGTGTGTATAGGGTGTATGTATAGGGTGTGTATGTGTGTATAGGGTGTGTGTGTGTATAGGGTGTGTATGTGTGTATAGGGTGTGTGTATAGGGTGTGTATGTGTGTCTAGGGTGTGTGTGTGTATAAGGTGTGTGTGTATGTATAGGGTGTGTGTGTATGTGTTTATTTAGGGTGTGTGTGTATAGGGTGTGTGTATAAAGTGTGTGTGTATAGGGTGTGTATGTGTGTATTTAGGTTGTGTGTGTGTATAGGGTGTGTGTGTGTGTATAGGGTGTGTGTGTGTGTGTGTGTTTATAGAGTGTGTGTGTGTGTATAGGGTGTGTGTGTGTATAGGGGTTGGTGTGTGTTGTGTTGTGTTAGGGTGTGTGTGGGGGGGTTTTATTTGGGGGGTGTGTGTATAGGGTTGTGTGTGTGTGTGTGTGTGTGTATAGGGTGTGTGTGTGTGTGTGTGTGTGTGTATAGGGTGTGTGTGTGGGTATAGGGTGTGTGTGTTGGTGTGTTAGGTGTGGTGTGTGTGTGTGTGTGTATAGGGTGTGTGTGTGTGTGTGGTGTGTGTGTATAGGGTGTGTGTGTGTGTATAGGGTGTGTGTGTGTGTGTGTATAGGGTGTGTGTGTGTGTATAGGGTGTGTTGTGTGTGTGTGTATGTGTGTATAGGGTGTGTGTGTGGGTATAGGGTGTGTGTGTGTGTATAGGGTGTGTGTGTGTGTATAGGGTGTGTGTGTTTTTGTACTAGTTGTGTGAGTGTGTGTGTGTGTGTGTGTGTATAGGGTTTGTGTGTGAGGTGTGTGTGCTTGTAATCACGGGTGTGGTGTGTGTGTTTGTGTGTATAGGGTGTGTGTGGTGTGTGTATACACAGTCTGAATGGTGTGTGTGTGTCTAGAAGCGTGTGCGTGTCAATGTGTGTGCGTGCGTGCATAAGTGTGTGTGTGTGAGTGATAGGGTGTGTGTGTAGTGTTGTTGTGTGTGTTATAGTTGTGGTGTGTGTGTGTATAGGGGTACTGTGTGTGCATCTGTGTGTAATAGGGTTGTGTGTGTTCCGCACTGTGTGTGTGTTATAGTGTGTGTGGTGTTGTGTATAGGTGGTGTGTGTGTGTAGTATGACAGGGTGTGTGTGTGTATAGGGGTTTGTGTGTGCATGCCTTGTCCCTCTCCCTGCTGGAGGTCCTGGAGGGGGGAGGAGCCGAGACGACTGTTCCTCGCTACCTGGACCCGCCTCTCGTCGAGGCTTGGAGAGTAGAACTTCTCTCGGTTTGCCTCGCAGGCTATATGGCTGTGACAACCCCAACACACACAAGCACAACCACAACACCACACATACACAGCCTGTCGTCATGAGCAACTACACACGTGTGTCTAGTATGTGTGAGTGTGACAGCCTGTTCAGTGACATGTTGTGTGCAGGACATGCTTGTGTGTATGTGGACATGCTTGTGTGTATGTGGACATGCTTGTGTGTATGTGGACATGCCTGTGTGCAGGTGGACATGCTTGTGTGCAGGTGGACATGCCTGTGTGCAGGTGGACATGCCTGTGTGCAGGTGGACATGCCTGTGTGCAGGTGGACATGCCTGTGTGCAGGTGGACATGCCTGTGTGTATGTCGGACCACCTCGCCTGTGCTCTCCGTATGGTGGACATGGATTGTGTGTATGCTGGACATGCCTTGTGTGTATGTGGGCATGCTTGTGTGTGTGTGCACATGCTGTGTGTGAGTGTGACAGTGCTTGTGTGTATGTGGACCATGCTAGGTGTCGCTCCCACTCGCCTCGCGCAACCCCACACTATACGCTCGCCTCGCTGTATAGATCCCGGACACATTTGCTGCTGTGGTTCAGGGTGCCATGTCCTTGTGCAGGTGGCACCATGACTTGCTGTGTTATGTAGGACATGCTCTGTGCGCTGAATTTCCTCCGTGGAATGCTGTGTGACAGGTGGACATGCTTGTGTGCAGGTGGACATGCTTGTGTGCAGGTGGACATGCTTGTGTGTATGTGGACATGCTTGTGTGCAGGTGGACATGCCTGTGTGCAGGTGGACATGCCTGTGTGTATGTGGACATGCTTGTGTGTATGTGGACATGCCTGTGTGCAGGTG
Source organism: Plecoglossus altivelis (assembly GCA_036571765.1). NCBI lineage: Eukaryota > Metazoa > Chordata > Actinopteri > Osmeriformes > Plecoglossidae > Plecoglossus > Plecoglossus altivelis. Next base: position 17,396,769 of record BROE01000012.1, on the reverse strand, counting down.
GACATGCTTGTGTGCAGGTGGACATGTATGTGGACGTGTGTCCCTCACTTGTGATCCCTGAAGATGTCCTTGAGGAAGAGGGTGTCCAGCGAGGGAAACCTCTGCAGCAGCTGCTTCTCTCTGAGCAGACAAGCTCCATCATGTGTGGGTGCCTCAGCCCTGCCCTGGACACACACACACACACACACACGCACACACGTACACACACACACTTAGGAGCACTTTGGAGTGTGTGTGTATAGTGTGTGTGTATATTTTGTATAGTGAGTGTCTGTATATAGTGTGTGTGTTTATATGTATAGTGTGTGTGCGTCTATACAGCGTGTGTGAATGCGTGTATAGTGTGTCTCTGTATATAGTGTGTGTGTTTATATGTATAGTGTGTGTGCGTCTATACAGTGTGTGTGTGTGTGTGTGTGTGTATGCGTGTACAGTGTGTGTGTATGGGTGTGTATAGTGTGTGTGTGTGTATGTGTGTATAATGTGTATGTGTGTATGTGTGTATAATGTGTATGTGTGTGTGTATGTGTGTAAAGTGTGTGTGTATGTGTATAGTGTGTGTGTATGTGTATAGTGTGTGTGTGTGTGTGTATAGTGTGTGTGTGTGTACCAGTCTCTGCTGCAGTGCCAACTCCTCAGTCATGATGGCTCTCAAGGACACATGCTGGCGGGAGACACTCCAGTGGTCCATTAGCACCGCCTCATCCCTGGCGTCTGATTGGCCACCCAGAGATGAGAAGCAGTCTGCACCAATCAGAAAGTGTGCTGGCTGCGCCCCCACTTTGGTTCTGGTTTTGCTCGTCTGTGATTCGCCCCAATGGACTGAGCCTGGAACACACATGGGACGCACATGAGACACAAACACACATGGGACACACACACATGACACAAACACACATGAAACACAAACACACATGGGACACACACACACACATGGGACACACACACACACATGAGACACAAACACACATGGGACAGAAACACACATGGGACAGAAACACACATGGGACACACACACACGAGACACAAACACACATGGGACACACACACATATGGGACACACACACACATGGGACACACACACACATGAGACACAAACACACATGGGACACACACATATGGGACACACACACACATGGGACACACACACACGAGACACAAACACACATGGGACACACACACACACGAAACACAAACACACACATGGGACAACCCTGCTGACTTTGAAACTTCGCTCACTAAAGTATTTACAAATAACTAAAACTACACATTTGTGTGTGTGTGTGTGCTGTAGCATGAGTGTGTGTTTTAGCGTGTGTTGTGTGTGTCGTAGCATGTGTGTGTGTGTCGAAGCGTGTGTTTGTCTGTTGTGTGTATGTGTTGTAGCATGAGTGTGTGTTGTGTGTGTGTGTTTTAGCATTTGTTGTGTGTGTGTGTGTTATAGCATGTGTGTTGTGTGTGTGTTGTATTTGTGTGATCCTAAACTCTGTGTGTGTGTGTTGTGTGTGTGTGTGTTGTGTGTGTGTGTGTATTCACTCACTTTCCTGCAGCAGATGGTAGGAGAGAGCTGCTTGTCTCTGCTTCTCCTGTAGACACAAGTTTAGGATCACACACACACACACACACACACAGCGTTTAGGATCACACACACACACACAAACACGCACACACACAGTTTAGGATCACACACACACAGTTTAGGATAGCACACACACACACACACAGTTTAGGATCACACACACACACAGTTTAGGGTGATGCACACAGTCTAGGTCAGGATCTTACACACACACAACACAACGCACTCAGACATGTGGGGGTAAACTTTGGCCTTCAATGTGAGCGTTTATATGTTGACATGGTGCGTTTACATGTTGACAGTGTGTTTATATGTTGGCATGGTGCGTTTACATGTTGACAGTGTGTTTACATGTTGACATGGTGCGTTTACATGTTGACAGTGTGTTTACATGCTGACATGGTGTGTTTACATGTTGACATGGTGTGTTTACATGTTGACATGGTGTGTTTACATGTTGACATGGTGTGTTTACATGTTGACAGTGTGTTTACTTGTTGACATGGTGTGTTTACACGTGACAGTGTGTTTACATGTTGACAGTGTGTTTACATGTTGACATGGTGTGTTTATATGTTGACATGGTGTGTTTACATGTTGACATGGTGTGTTTACATGTTGACATGGTGTGTTTACATGGTGACATGGTGTGTTTACATGGTGACAGTGTGTTTATATGTTCACATGGTGTGTTTACATGTTGACATGGTGTGTTTACATGTTGACATGGTGTGTTTACATGTTGACAGTGTGTTTACATGTTGACATGGTGCGTTTACATGTTGTCATGGTGCGTTTACATGTTGACATGGTGTGTTTACATGTTGTCATGGTGACATGGTGTCAAAATAAAGGCGACGGTCGGTCGCTTGGGTTGATTTGAATGAGAGACCAGTCTAAAAGGGACTTCCTTAGCCTCTGTCTCACCTGTCCTCTGGCTCACCTGTCGTCTGCCTCACCTGTCTGTCTCACCTGTCCTCTGTCTCACCTGTCGTCTGCCTCACCTGTTGTCTGTCTCACCTGTCTGTCTCTCCTGACTCTGCCTCACCTGAAGGGTGTCCTTCCATCTCTGGTGAAGCAGCTGAGCCAAGTTGAGATCCATCTTAACAGAGTAGTCTTCTCCGGAGCATTCTTCTGACAGCGGGGGAGAGAGAGGGGGAGAGAGAGGAGAGAGAGAGGGAGAGAGAGGAGGAAAGCAGGGGAGAGAGAAGAAGGGAGAGAGAAGGTAGAGGATGAGAAGAGGGAAGAGAGAGGGGAGGAGGATGGAGGAGAGGGGAGAGAGGGGAGGAGGATGGAGGAGAGAAGAGAGAGGGGAGGAGGATGGAGGAGAGGGGAGAGAAGAGAGAGGGGAGGAGGATGGAGGAGAGGGGAGAGAGGGGCGGAGGATGGAGGAGAGGGGAGAGAGGGAAGGAGGATGGAGGAGAGGGGATGTCAGTGCAAGCATGGAGCTGTATATATCTGTACTGTCTTGTTTGTCATGTTCAAGGAAAACAGTTGATCAAAACAATTCAAAAATCAAATGGACAGAATCATCTTTAGACAACACGTGGTTTTATTATAATGATCTATTCTTGGTGCTCCTGGATGTTACCTGGGTCAGTCCCTACAGGGCCAAACAGCTCACAGAGCTGGAGGGCCAGCTCAGTGGGTAGCTTCAGCTCCACGCTCTGGATGTTCAACAGTCTGCTCCTCCTCTTATCTCTCTCCCTCCTCTCCTTCGCTCGTAACTCTTAACTCGTGTTACTAGCTACTGTTTATATTAATATCCTCATCTCCTCAAGCTGAGCCAGGAGAGATGAAAAGTGAATTTTGCCATATATACCAGTTTAAGAAAGTTGAATCTTCTGTCCATAGGACCGACTGAGGAGCTCCTTGGGATATCCCGCCGACCCACCCACTCGCTCCACCTCTCATCCCCTCTAGTCCTACTCCCCCCTAGTCCCCTTCTTTTCACTACCTCCTATAACCCACTCTCTAACCGGCCGCTCCTCATCACTCCTTTCTACTAACCTTACAAAATCAGTCCCCTCGTACAACACTTCTACCCCTCTCCCCCTAATACTCCTTCCTACCTTATACTAACCCTCCCCTCTAACTCCCTCCTTTCCTGCTACCGCCCCTTACCTCTACCATCCCTCCCCCTTTAACCTCCCTCCCCTACTACACCCTCTCCCCTCTAACCGCCCCTCCCTTCTAGACCACCCCTAGAATATTATAGGGATCCTGTACCCTCTATACCCCCCTCCCTTCTACTGATATATTACGCCTTATCCCTTTCTACACAAACACCCCTCCCTCTACACCCTTCCCCTCTACAACCCCCCTCTCCTTCTACCTTTGCTTCACAATCCTGACAATCGTAACCCTTCCGCTCTACACCTCCCCTCTACAAATCCCTCCCTATTACCCCCTCCCTTCTTACCCTCCCCTACTACACCCCTCCCCTCTACCTAACCACCACTTCCTAAACTGCTGCAGCCTGCTGGAAGCTTTTCTATTTGTTCATTAAGTCAGTATCAGAACTCTAAGACCCACCTCCTACCTCCGCTCTTTCCTCCAAACCATAAGGCTAAACTCCCACCCATCTCTCTCCATCCTCCCTTGTGCGCCCCCATCTCTCCCCCACTAGTAACCAACTGCTCTTCACCCTCCAAACCTCTGTGTGTCTCCACCTCCATCTGAAGACCCCATCCTACCTCCACCCCTGACCCTCCACGCAGCACAGATGCCACTGAGCCCTCCATCACCTCATCCACCCACTCCTCCCCCTCCCTGTACAGCCTTTCTCCAGAGTCCAGCAGCAGGTTGCTGGTCCAGTCCAGGTTGTGCTGGCAGGTGTCATACAGGTGCTCCAGTTCCTCTAGACTGACCAGCCTGAAATGCTGTCTGAGGATCTGCAGACTCTGCTCCCTGCTGGTGGTCAGCAGCTCTGCCTCCTCTACCTGGGAGCTCTTCTCATACACCACGCGGTACGGCACCCCCTGGGAGCCAGAGGGGTGAACTGCAGCGTCTGGGAGCCCAGGCAAGAAGCGGGAAGGGTTGCTGTGGACAACGGTGATGCCAGGAGGAAGGTCTGCCTGAGGTACTCCTGTGTAGGAGCCGTGGTCGTCTTGGTGATTGCGGTCGTCTTGGTGATTGCGGTAGTCTTGGTGATTGCGGTAGTCTTGGTGATTGAGGCGCCAGAGGAGGGCGAAGTCTTGAGGGTCGGTTTGTGTGTCGCGTCTAATGGTGGAGGACACAAGAGCAGGGCTGAGGCAGTGAGGGTGGACATGGGGTGGAGGGTCACCGTCATGGTGGAGGTGCAGTGGGACTGCATGTGTCTCCTGGGGGCTGGTGGGGCAGTTCTGTGTGAAGGTGAGGGCTAGCTTGCACGCTTTCCCTGACCTGCGACTCTGCCGCTGCCTGCGTTCCTGACTGTCATCCCCTCCCACACTGCACTTACCCAGTGCAGGGCTGAGCTTGCCAATATGGCTATCATCAACATCATTGGGATTTTGTTTGTCAGCATCAGACTCTACACTGCCCTTATCATCATGGCTGCCCTCACCAACATGGCTGCCATCATCAACATGGCTGCCCTCATCATCGTTGCCCTCATCATCATGGCTGCCCTCACAAACATAGCTGTCCTCACCAACATGGCTGCCCTCATCAACATGACTGTCCTCACCTCCATGGCAGCCATCGTCATCATGGCTGCCCTCATCGACATGGCTGCCCTCACCTCCATGGCTACCCTCATCAACATGGCTGCCCTCAGTATCATGGCTGCCATCGTCATCATGGCTGCCCTCATCGACATGGCTGCCCTCATCTTCATGAATGCCCTCATCTTCATGGCTGCCCTCATCTTCATGAATGCCCTCATCTTCATGGCTATCCTCAACAACATGACAATGTTGTACATTCACAATTTCTGCGGTGTTATCACAGGGGAGGGAATCATCTTGTGTTTGATTTTCCTCCACTTTAGACCCTGCCACAGTAATGCCTGATGTGAGGACTAACTCTTCTCCTTCCTGACTTTCAGAATCAACCACTGAGCTGTGTGGGGGTGTGCACTGCTGGGAGGAGCCAGATGCCTTCCAGGCAGAAACACAGTCTGGTAGATCAGGCTGGCTATCCCCCCCCATTCCAAGGACTTGGTCTCTGCCTTGGCTAGACGCATGGTTGTGAGAGTCCTCCGCCGTCTCCTCCCCCTCCACTGATTGGTCGAGAGAGTTGGACATGAGGTAGGAGTCGTTGGGGAAAGAGGTCGTGGGCATGGGGGAGGAGTCACCTGTCTGGATCAGGTCTAGAAGTTTCCGGAACTCTGTCACATCAGGACCAGCCCATCCTTCCGGTCTGATGTCACAGTGAGCTACCTCCTCTTCATTGGGTCTTTGCCCCCTTTGATCACGCCTCCTTCCCCTCTGCCCCAGCCTCTCCACTGGCCAGTCTCCCACACATTCCAATAGCTCTGGCCTCACCCTCTCTCCCCCCTCCCTCCCTTGCCCTCCCCCCTCCACCCGTTCATTTTCCAATTGGCTGGTGTCCTTCACTTCAGGAGGGGCTGGCCTATAGGAAGCATCCTTCTTGTTATAACGACGCCTACCTCTCCTCTCCCTCTGACCAATCGATTCAGAGAATGCCATGGGTCTCTCGTTGCCATGGTGATCCACGTTCGGTACCAGTTCAATAACACAGTCAGGTCTTTCCTGCTCTGCTTCCTGCTCAGCTTCCTGCCTCACCACCTGATCTGCTTCCTTGTCCAATAGAGCATCTAGCTCTGCGTCTACATCCTCCAGGCCCTCCTCTTCCATCCTGTCTGACTTCCTGTTCCTGGGGAGGAGGGTTTCACTGAAGCCCTGGACGCTGCCTACCAGCAACTTGGACTTTCTACTGACGGATGACACATCAGGAAGAGAGGAGAAGAGGGGCCAGGCTGTTTGGCTGGAGTTCTCAGCCAATCGCTGTTCACCTACTAGGTCAGGTTGAGCCATTTTAGAAGTCACAGACCTATCACAGAAAGGCAGGAAGGGAGACACAAAGATTGCCATTGTCATACCTACAGCAAGCTACAACAACTTTATACCTCAACTGTTTGGAACAGTCTCTGAGTGAGATGGGCTCTGCTTTAGGTGAGACTTACAGGGTGGGGGTGATGTTCTGCTGAGAGGAGGCTGGGGGGCCCATAATCGACTGGATGGAGACTATTCTCTCATAGCCATCCAGCATCCTCCTGATCTTGTCCACTGGAACACCATGCTTGGTTCGTCTACACACACCAGCCAAGAGAGATTATACAATTCCTTGACTTCATTCGTTTAAAAACTTGGTTCCAACTTCATTGGTTCATAATTACAGACAGGCAAGATGATGACAATGCTAATAATGATGATTCTAACAGTCTGTTGTGTTCCATCTGCTCACCTCACTAGCTCTCTGGCCTTGTGCTTCCACCAGGTGTCTGGCTCACGGAACAACACCTTATACCTGTGCTTCACAGCCTGTCACACACACACACACACACACACACACGTCTTGAAAACAGCAGTCTGAATCCAGTCACCTTCTCACCTCAGCAAGGTCTCATCAGAACATCTCACCTGAGCTATGTAAGGTTTCATCTCCCACCCCTGCATGTTGGTGTTGTCAATAATGATTGGGGACAGGCCACTCTCAAAGGCTTCCTTGGCTGCAAAAGGCACATGAAAGACAGTTTGTTAACTGCAACAAAAAGGGACAGAATGAGAGACAAGCAAAGTGAGAGCTCAAAGCTGAGAGGAATGACAGAGAGACAATGGCTATGGGTAGAGAGACAGGGTTAGGAATAAAGAGGGTTAGGGAGAGAGAGAGGGTTAGGGAGAGAGGGAGAGGGAGAGAGAGAGGGTTAGGGAGAGAGGGAGAGGGAGAGAGAGAGAAAGAGAGAGAGAGAGAGAAAGAGAGAGAGAGGGTTAGGGAGAGGGAGAGAAAGAGAGAGAAAGAGAGAGAAAGAGAGAAAGAGAGAGAAAGAGAGAGAGAGAGGGTTAGGGAGAGGGAGAGAGATGTGTTTACCTCTCTTCTGGTTCCACTCATGGGCATCCCCCAGAGCAGAGGGGTCAAACTTATAGTTTCCATGGTGACTGAAGTAATCATCTGTGCTTAAGACAACTCCAGCTGAGTTCTTCTCCAACATGGCCCTACACACACACACACAGACACACAGACATTAAAAAACCAGGTTTTCCTGTTTTTTCAAACCGACTACCAACTCCCCCTCCTTACCTGGCTAGCGTGGACTTGCCCGACCCTGGTGCACCACGCAGCAGAACCAGCACCTGGCCTTCCAACCGGACCATACCATGAGAAAGGGGTGGCTCCAGGGCAGTGGCCAGGGCCCAGGACTTGGGAATGGTGGTGGTTGGTTTCAGTGGTGCTTGACTGACAGACCCATGAGCCAACCAGTGCGAGGCAGACAAGGGGTGAGTGTTCCAGGGGGCGGGGTTTGCAGCCACTGGGCTGATGAAGGTGGAGCCCTGGTTACCATAGGGACGAGGGCAGAACTCTGGGGCTTCTGCATTCCAGAATATTGAAGGCTTGTCACCAACAGGTCCTCTGCAAGTGCTTCCCTTAGCCCTGGCACCCCCCACCATCCCCCCAGACTGTATCCCCTTCTCAGTTCTGTCCTGAGAGGGGGAGATGGACACATCCAGTTTACTGTAGGCCTGAAAAGCTGAGGGCCGGCCGGCTACTCCCAGGTCCAAAGAACTGTTGTGTTTGTCTCCTGCTGGTTCAGAAGTCAGGTGGCTAAAGTCCAGCAATGAACTCTGCTCCTGGTTCACAGTCTCCCCAGAGAAGCTCATCTGGGTGACAGGAGAGAAGCTCTGTGAGGCCTGCCCCACACCACATCTTCATCTCCTGTGGAGGGTCGGCCGAGTCTCCTACAGGTCGCCGGCTCCATGCTGCTCTGATAGGAGCCTCATGCTGAGACCACTAGGAACTCGTAGAGCACTGAGAGTCAGAGGCTCTGGAAAGTCAGTTCTCGAGAGCAGAGTGGACTCTGGAGTGAGGCTTGAGAGCACGAGGGGACTCTGGAGGAGGCTGAGATGTGCAAGCGCACATCTGGGAGGAGTTATGAAGGCAGAGGGCACTCTGGACGAGGTCCTGAGCAGCAGAGGGGACGCTGGGTGAGGCAGAGGCAACGGGGACTCTGGCGCAGCGTGCTCAGAGTCCAGCTCGCTTGTCTCGAGGAAAATGGCAACTTAGTCCTCTTCCAGTGGAAGTCCTCTTCGTCCCTGCTAACGTCAAAGTCCTAAGGGAGCGGGGGGCCAAGGGGAGGAGGGCCAAGGGAGGGGCCAAGGGGAGGGGCCCAGGGGGGAAGGGCCGAGGCGGCCAGAGGCAACCAGCCCGCCAAACCCACAGACTTGGAGGTTGTTTTCATTATCTAAGAGTGGCGCCACCACACCTCAGCTGCTTCTCATAAACTCTCAGAAAATCCCATCCATTTCTCACACTTAGCGAAGGCGTCACAATCAAAACCGAAAAGTGAGAGGAGTGCAAGAGACAAGGAGAGAAGGGGAGGTGAGTGAGGAATGAGTAGTGAGGTAGAGGAGATTGAGGAGTGAGAGGAAATGGAGAAGAGCGTGAGTTAAGTTATGATTACGATTGTTTTCACAGGAGAAGAAAGGAAGGGAGGAGGTTAAGAGGAGATGGAGAGAGAGAAGAGAAAGAGGAGGAAGGGAAAGAGAGAGAAATAAAGGGAGAAAGAGAGAGAAAAAAAAGAGAGAGAAAGAAAGAGGGAGACCGAGAGAGAGAAGGCGAGAGGTAAATAAGTGTTGTAGGAGTTCATATACACAAGAGGGTGAGGGGTATGAACTACCAGTGTGTCAGGGTGATGTTTTCACTATTACAATATACACTCCATAATCTACTCCCTGGGAGGTCATGGCTGTACTCGGAATGCATTGTGTAATTATTAGTGGTTTAGTGAATGTGGCAGCAAGTTACATAATCATATCCTCACGTTGACTAACTCAGTTCATATGTCGTAATGCAGACCAGCCCGCGATCACCAGCCTTCATTGATGAACCCACTACAACCACACCGAATAGCTAAGGTTACGAAAGCCACTTGAGCAAGATTTAGACTGGATTACCTTTAAAATCACATTCTGCTAGAACGATGTGAATGACTTCAGGGTCCAAATGAGAAAAAATGTCTTGCATATTTTGGACGATGTCCTTCTTGTCGTGATACAGCGAGTTCGGTAACTGAAAGTTCCCCGTACTAGTGGCACGATCGTCATTACTACCATGCGTTCGGTAGCCCGTGCTGCTACAACTCTCGTTTGACAGTCCAGGCACTTGCCCGTTTTTCTTTTTCCGTGGCATTCCCGTAAAGAAACGAGATGTGCCCCGACTCTAATGAACCCAGTGTGGCGAGATGATCCGAGACCAGTCGTAAACTAGCTAGCTAGCTAAGGTTGGTGTTTATCTCAATGCTAAAAACAACCGAGCGAACTAGCAGGGAGAAACATTTGCAGTCAGGGGACAGCACCCCTAGCGATCACTTTGGGAACAGAAACTCATAACCCTCCCTTTGCCAAAACGTCAAATATGAACCTTCAAAATACCGTAATATCCATATCCATTTAGTTTAACAACAAGTATAATCATATACAGTAACTACAATGTAAGAAATAGAACATGAAATAAATGATAACTGCTTTGCATATTTGAGGTGTAGGTCGTAGCCTAGTTCAAATGCCGCTCAGATAACTAAGTTCCTCTGAACATGGCTGAGTTAGTTAGACTGGTTAGTTGGTCTCTGTGAGTTAGTCTGGTTAGTGAGTCTGGCTGAGCTTGTCTGGTTACTCAGTCTGGGTGAGTTAGTTAGTCTGGTTAGTGAGTCTGGGTGAGTTAGTATGGTTAGTCTTAGTGAGTTAGTTTGGTTAGTGAGTCTGGGTGAGTTAGTATGGTTAGTCTTAGTGAGTTAGTTTGGTTAGTGAGTCTGGGTGAGTTAGTTTGGTTAGTCAGTCTGGATGAGTTGGTTTGGTTAGTCAGTCTGGTTAGTCCGTCTGGTTAGTCAGACTAGGTGAGTTAGTCTGGTTAGTCAGTCTGGGTGAGTTAGTCTGGTTAGTCAGTCAAGCAAGATCCGTTAAGAGCGCGCGGACATTTCAAGAGTCTCGAGACTCCCGCCTCTCGCTGCCGTTCTGCAGTACCTCCCGTAGACCGACGGCGGCGCTGCGCACCAGACCTTCAGTTAGGACTGAAGCTGCAGACTGAGGGTAGACACGGAGCTTTGTGCCGAAAGTAAACCCTGACTTGTGTCAGACTAATGAATTAAAACGGCCCATTTTACGAGGTAATTATTGAATAACTAATATTTTATGTGGTTGCGAGTTGCAGTGTTGTTTTGGGCGTTATTGTGTGAGTAGTGATCTTTGCTGAGTATTCATTGAGATGTTTCAAATCAATCGTGGGGCAAGTTAGGAGGGCTACAGTATTCTGCCTGTGAACCAACAGCTCCAGTAGTGGGAAACGATGTGTTGCTGAAGTTGAAAGAAATACACAAGTACATCAACAGTATATTACTACCTTGCAAACTTTTAGTATTTGTTATATACGGCAGCAATTATCTATTGGAAGCGGTTTTGTTAAATAAATATTTCTGGATACTTAATTTCGGCTTCTTTGTGGCTCAAGAAATGTCTGATGTGATGGTGATCTGTAAATAGTTTGCGGCCTAAATCAGCAAGGCCAGCAATGCTAACCAGCTAGCATGGCATTTCACTGGGTTAGCTAACACGCTAGCTTGGCTGTTAGCATCGTTAGAGCTACTCCCATCCCGCAAATTGTAGCAATGCATGTAACTTAAGAATAGAATGGTGTAGTGTGCTGAATCCGTAAGTATAGATACCTATGGTGTAAATGAATGTTCCGTGTGTATGTTGTAGTGTAAATGCAAGCTAACTGGTGCCTTCAGAAATGATCTTTATGATGATACTATGCGAATGTAGAGCGGATATGTTGGTGTAAGGTTAGCAGACACGCTAGCACAATGTGGATTTTATTGAGCTTTTACTATTAATTCTTATTTGGAGCTATATTTTACGGTGTCGACCGCTGCGTGTCTATTCCGTTCGAAGTTTATTGGCCAGAAAGAATGATTATAGACTGAAAATACTGTTTTAAACGGTCTTTTGTAGAAGTGCGGTAGAAGGGTTGTGTTGAACTTTTGTTTTCTGACCTATAGAGGCCAGTAGAAGACCACCTGGATTTTACGTTGACAAGCATGGAGTTCCCTCAACAGCAGAAACCGGCGGGGGACGGCAAGATTACCTATCCGCCTGGAGTGAAGGAGATCACGGACAAGATCAGCAATGATGAGGTGGTCAAACGGTTGAAGGTGGGTAGAAACGGCTCATAGCTGTTTAATGGATGAGTATCTACCAGTGGTTGATAATGCTTCTGACCGTTATCATAGCTGTCTTCAGTTCAGCCGGATCAATGTCCAATCTCTGGCTTGTTGCCATCATCTCTCCAACTTTGTAAACATGCCTGCAGAAAGATGGCCCCTCTCTGTGTGACGTGTTTACAATGTTGTCACTGATTCCTGACTTCACATTTAAAGGACATAAAATATCACTGTGATAATTCATTGGCGTTAATGTGATATTTGAGTTATAAAGAAGGAGAGGAGGCTGTGGTAATACCAGCATGTTCTGTGTGCCATAGAAGAGATGCATGGCAGCTTTGCACTGTTCTGCCCTCTGTACCTGCACATATGAACAGGTGTAACCCAGAACTACAGGATTCAGATCTTATTAGATCTAAGCCACCTTTTAAGGGAAAAGAGGATGGCATCTAAAACACGACCCCATGGTCTGTATCTAAAACACGACCCGGGGGTATCACGCGGCTCCCTCGACGGAGACCGCCCGCCCCCGGTACCGGGCTGCCGCCCCCATGGTCTGTATCTAAAACACGACCCCATGGTCTGTATCTAAAACACGACCCCATGGTCTGTATCTAAAACACGACCCCATGGTCTGTATCTAAAACACGACCCCATGGTCTGTATCTAAAACACGACCCCATGGTCTGTATCTAAAACACGACCCCATGGTCTGTATCTAAAACACGACCCCATGGTCTGTATCTAAAACACGACACCATGGTCTGTATCTAAAACACGACCCCATGGTCTGTATCTAAAACACGACCCCATGGTCTGTATCTAAAACACGACACCATGGTCTGCATCTAAAACACGACCCCATGGTCTGCATCTAAAACACGACCCCATGGTCTGTATCTAAAACACGACCCCATGGTCTGTATCTAAAACACGACCCCATGGTCTGTATCTAAAACACGACCCCATGGTCTGTATCTAAAACACGACCCCATGGTCTGTATCTAAAACACGACCCCATGGTCTGTATCTAAAACACGACCCCATGGTCTGTATCTAAAACACGACCCCATGGTCTGTATCTAAAACACGACCCCATGGCCTATGCAAGAGGTCATCAATTGCAAATAGTCCCACATGCATAACTATATATGCATAAACACATATGCACTATATACGCAGATACACATATACAAACTATACAATGTAACTAAACATGTTCATAGATGCAATACTGTATCTATGAACACAGACACTCAGAGCTATATGGTAACACACCCTCTGAGTTGCAGGGGGCAGTGCTCAGCACTGGTCAGAGGTGTTGGTCTAGTGTTGGTCTAGTGTTGGTCTAGTGTTGGTCTAGTGATGGTCTAGGGTGATATGTTGGTCTAGTGATATTTGGGTCTTCAGTGAGGACAGTCGTGGCCTGATGTTGAGGGAGTCGGGCTTTTAATCCTCATGTTGTTGGTTTGATTCTCGCACCGGCAGGTATTGAAGGGGGGGATTGTGAATAAGCAGCACTCTCTCTGCCTTCAAAACCATGACTGAGGTGCCCTTAAGCAAGCACCCGACCCCCAATTGCTTCCTGGGCGCTGGAGCAATAGCTGCCCACTGCTCCGGGTGTATGTTCACTGTGTGCGTGCGGTTGCCCACTACTCACTGCTGTGTGTGCACTTGATTGGGTTAAATGCAGAGGTAAATTTTGAGTATGGGTAACCATACTCAAAATTTACCTCTGCATTTAACCATACAGCTGTAACCATACTTGCCAATACGTCACTTCGCTTCACTTGATGGTCTAGGGTGATATGATGGTCTAGTGATGGTCTAGGGTGATATGATGGTCTAGTGATGGTCTAGGGTGATATGTTGGTCTAGTGATGGTGTAGGGTGATATGTTGGTCTAGTGATGGTCTAGGGTGATATGTTGGTCTAGTGATGGTCTAGGGTGATATGTTGGTCTAGTGATGGTCTAGTGATGGTCAAGGGTGATATGTTGGTCTAGTGATGGTCTAGTGATGGTCAAGGGTGATATGTTGGTCTAGTGATGGTCTAGTGATGGTCAAGGGTGATATGTTGGTCTAGTGATGGTCTAGTGATGGTCAAGGGTGATATGTTGGTCTAGTGATGGTCTAGTGATGGTCAAGGGTGATATGTTGGTCTAGTGATGGTCTAGTGATGGTCAAGGGTGATATGTTGGTCTAGTGATGGTCTAGTGATGGTCAAGGGTGATATGTTGGTCTAGTGATGGTCTAGTGATGGTCAAGGGTGATATGTTGGTCTAGTGATGGTCTAGTGATGGTCTAGGGTGATATGATGGTCTAGTGATGGTCTAGTGATGGTGTAGGGTGATATGTTGGTCTAGTGATGGTGTAGGGTGAGATGTTGGTCTAGTGATGGTGTAGGGTGATGTGATGGTCTAGTGATGTGTTGTATCCAGATATTACTATCCAGCTGTTGTTTCTACTCCGACATTGTGAAGTTGGCCGCATCACAATACAAGACTCCAGTGTTATTTTACCTGTCTAATGCTGCAAGATAAAACCCTGTGTGATGATTGTAGTTGACTTGACTGTTTTCTGAGAAGTTTAGGGGCGTTAGTATTAAGCCTGCTAATTACAAAATCTGCAAGAGATGTTGCAATATACTGGTTTTTAAGTGCCACAACCAAATGCTTTCTTAAGATATCCAGAACTGGTAAACACCGAATGAGGCTACTTTAGGCAAACAACATTATACATACAGAATGTGTGAGCGAGAGAGAGCCAGAGAGAGAGAGCGCCAGAGAGAGAGAGCGCCAGAGAGAGAGAGAGCCAGAGAGAGAGAGAGCCAGAGAGACAGAGAGAGCCAGAGAGACAGAGAGAGCCAGAGAGACAGAGAGAGCCAGAGAGACAGAGAGAGCCAGAGAGAGAGCCAGAGCGAGAGCGAGTAGAAGGGTTTCTCTTTTTAGCTCTTCAGATCCAGCACCCATCCCCCACTCTGCCAGCACTCTGGCAGATGAGGGAGCTCTGCTGCTCTGTCGCTGTTGGCCTACACACAGGCAAGCATAGGAAGTGGTGCATGGGTCCTAGTGCCTGTAGTGTTTTGTGTATGTGTGTTCATGTGTTGAGTGGGAGGGACAGAATGTGAACCGAAGTGAGGACAGATAACAACCTCAGTTGCAGCTGGAACAGCCTGTAACTGCCAGTCTGCTGTTGCTCTGCACATGCTGGCTTTCATTGTTTATATGATTCAAAGATTATAAAACTGGGACATAAAATCTGATTTTCAGATTTCACCAACTGCCGTTCCTGTTGTTGAAATATGAAAGTGAAATATGAAAGTAGGGTTTTATTTGAATTTTTTTACTTTTTATGTTTTTAATAAACTTGCACTGAAACGGAGTTGTGTGTGTGTGTGTTTGTGTGTTTGTATGCATGTGAGTAGGAAAGTGGTGATGGTACAATTATAGTCTGAGGAGTCATTATGGTTTCACAGTTATTATGCATGAATTAATTTACCACATTAGGGATGTAAAGAATCACATGAACATTCTTAAAGGTTTTATGGACACTTTAGTTTTTTCTCTACATGCATATTGCTGCTGCTACCGAATTCTATTAAACATCACAGTGATTTATCGACTATGCAATCTATGTTCAAATTTAAAGACCTCACTTTGCAACCTATGTTCAAATTAAATGTCCTAACTGTGCGACCGTTATTAATAGAAAAATGAACTTAATGTGTCTTTTGAGTGAGAATAGAAACGGTATGTTCTTGAGCCTTTACAATTGCAAAACCAAGATGTTTTAAATTGCAGTTAATATTCCTATTGGTTCAGGAAGAAAGATCTGACTGTGTTTGAGTCAGATGGTGACTGACGTGTGTGTGTGTGTGTGCGTGCGTGCGTGCGTGCGTGTGTGTGTGCGTGCGTGTGTGATAGATGGTGGTGAAGACATACATGGACATGGACCAGGACTCAGAGGAGGAGAAGCAGCGATACCTGGCCCTGGCACTGCACCTGGCTTCAGAGTCTTTCCTCAGGAACCCCAACAAGGATGTGCGTCTGCTGGTGGCCTGCTGTCTGGCTGACATCTTCAGGATCTACGCCCCAGAGGCACCCTACACCTCCCACGACAAGCTCAAGGTGACTCCCCCCTGGCAGTCTGACTGAATGACAAGACTACAATGAGAACTTGTATTTGAAAACAACCACAAGCCTTAAAAGCCATGCCCATCCCTATAGCCCAACCCTGTTATTCATGTTTATGCTTATACATCTTCTCTCCATCACCGACCCTCTCCCCCGCTCCTCCCTCTGCCCTCGCCCCAGTCTCCCGTTTCCCTACCGCTTCTACCCCCACCTCCTTCTCTTCTCCTAGTCTGTTGATTCGCCTCGCCACGATACCCCTCTTTCTCCTTCCCCTCCCCTCGTGGCGCCCCCCCTCCTCCCCCCTCCCTCTATCTCCTTCCCTCCCCTCTCCCCCCCTCCCCCTCCCTCTTCTCCTCCGCCTCTCCCCTTCTATCCCGTCCCTTACCGCGCGTGACGACTTTCCTGGCCCACCCTCCTATCCCCCCCCCTACTTCCCTTCCCTCTCTGTCCAGGACATCTTCTTGTTCATCACCAGACAACTAAAGGGACTGGAAGACACCAAGAGCCCACAATTCAACAGATATTTCTACTTGCTGGAGGTAGGAAGGGAGAGGAGATAGAGAAAGAGAAGGACAAAGAGAGAAAGAGTTATATGATGAACTTGCCCCACCCCCCTCCTCTTCCCTCTCTCCTCCTCCTCTAGAACCTGGCGTGGGTGAAGTCCTACAACATCTGCTTTGAGCTCGAGGACTGTAACGAGATCTTCATCCAGCTCTTCAAAACCCTCTTCTCTGTTATCAAGTAAGACTGCTCAGTTTACCTGCTCTCCTCCTCTCTCTCTACGTCTCTCTCTCTACGTCTCTCCTCTCTCTCTACGTCTCTCCTCTCTCTCTACGTCTCTCCTCTCTCTCTACGTCTCTCCTCTCTCTCTATGTCTCTCCTCTCTCTCTACGTCTCTACCTCTCTCTCTACTCCTACTCTTCTCTAGTGTCTCTCCTTTTCTCTCTCTCTACGTCTCTACCTCTCTCTCTACGTCTCTCCTCTCTCTCTATGTCTCTCCTCTCTCTCTACGTCTCTCTCTCTCTTCTATGTCTCTCTCTCCCACTCTAGCGTTCGTGTCGCTCTCATCTCTTATGTCTTCCTCTCTCTCTTACGCTCTCCCATCCTCTCTCTACGTCTCTCCTCTCTCTCTACGTCTCTCCTCTCTCCCTCACAAGTACTCTGTCTGCCTGTCTTCCTCCACCCTGTCTGCCTGACTGCCTGCCTGACTGCCTTTCTGTCCATCTCTGTCTCTCTCTCTATGTCTCTCCTTCTCTTCTATCTCTCTTACCGTCTCTCTCTTACGTTCGGCTACCTCTCTCCTCTAACGTCGAGATCTCCTCTCTCTCTATGTCTCTCCTCTCTCTCTACGTCTCTACCTCTCTCTCTACGTCTCTACCTCTCTAAGATGATATCTTGAGCTTGCTGTCCTCCCTTGTCTCTTAGTAACAGCCATAACCAGAAGGTTCAGATGCACATGCTTGACCTGATGAGCTCCATCATTATGGAGGGAGACGGAGTCACTCAGGAACTCCTAGACACCATCCTCATCAACCTGATCCCTGCTCACAAGGTACACACACACACACACGTATACACACAGACGTACAGACACACATACACTTTATACAGACACACATACACTCACCTAACACATACACACAGTTGCACGCACACACACCCTCCCCCTCACATGCCACATACCGACACACACCCCACACACACACCTTCCTCATCAGAACCATGGCCATATCCCGCTCCACAAGGAACACCCCACGACACACGTACCACACCAATCCGTCATCAACCTGATCCCTGCTTCACAATGAGTACACACCCACACACACACACGACACAACACCCTCTTCCTCATGTGCTGAACGCTATATCCCTGACTCACCAAGATTACACACACACTACCTCCATCAACCTCTTCATCCCTCTCACAAGTACACACATACACACACACACACACACACACACACACCGATACACACACACACACGACACATTTGACACACACACACGACACATTTGACACACACACACGACACACCCACACACACCCACACCGATCCTTCATTCAAACCTTATCCCCTGCTTCACAGAGGGTACACACACACACAC